>CM040240.1:67292747-67328460 GCA_022545495.1 Chrysanthemum lavandulifolium | reverse complement strand
TTAGACTTGTTTTCAATTATCGCTAAAGCTTCTTTTACAGTTTTGCTCAAGAAATTTCCTCCAGTGGAGGAATTGAGAATCTTGATCAGTTGACTCACTCCATTATAGAAAGTATCGAGTTGCATCAACTAGGAGAAACCATGGTGAGGACATTTGCGGACAACTCCTTAAAACGATCAGCGATTCCTTTGAAGGATTCATCAAACTTTTGTGTGAACTTGATGATTTCGTTTTAAGACTCGTGGTTTTAGAAGGTGGATAGAACTTCGTTTACAAATTTCTTCACGGTCTTCCATGTTTCGATCGATTGAGGGTTGTTTTCAAGCGAATCAGGACTTGTCCTCGAGGAAAATGGGAGCAGAAAAAACTTAACTGACATCGGTAGGGATATTCTTGTATTTGATGGTAGATGCAATCTTGTTAAACCATCGAATATGAGCATGAGGATCATCCCTTTCAAAACCATAGAATTGACTTGAGGTTACAAGATTTAGTAACCAGGTTTGAGTTCAAAATTTTCAGCCGCAATGGAATGGAATAATAACATCTCATTACCCATCGATGGGTGCAGAAGCTTCGCACATAGGGCGTTCTTCCGCCATGATAGCGGAATGTCGGCGATCCGGATCTAGTCCGTGATGGGGGCGAGCGTCTGGATCGCCTTCTTGGAATCTGACAAGCTCACGAAATGGGCTCGCATGGACCTAGAAGAGCGAGTCGCATATACTAGAGTTAACTCTAAGAAATCTCGAGTCAAGGGAATTATGAAAATGGGAAAGAAGAATCTTTTGGGTTTTATGGTTTTAAGATGTTTTTGGATTTTGGATTTTATAAGAAAATATAAATATATATAGGCAGTATGAACAAGGGTGAATATTCAAATCGATGTCTACTAAGCGTAAGACTATTAGCCTGACTCCCGGTGGCGTAAAATTTGATTGGTCCCCAAGCGGTCGGGTTTATTACAGTCAACCAACATGAATGGTCAAGCCAGTAATAAAAAGTCAAACGATCTAAAACCAAAGCGATTAAGTCCGGAGGTTTAGTGTTTCCCAGGTCGTTAAGTCCCAGCAGGTATGCGATTGAATAGCTAAGCGGCGTAGTGATCGGGCGATATTGAGCAGGAAAGGGGTTATGATAATACTAGATGACAAAGGAAAATCGAGAAAATTCCTAAAAATACTTTAATATAGCGAAACTTAAGAAAATATAAAAAACATATAAGTGCTTAATAATAAGTGAAAAGAAAACTAATAAGCTAAATTATATTAAACGCTATCACTATTTTTAAAGTTGAATTTTCTTGATTTTCTTTTATAAATTTGAATTTAAAACTAATTTTAAACTTTTAAAACTAAATTAAAATACTAAAAATTATGAAAATTAATGGGAAAATTATAAAACTATTTTTAAAAATCTAAAATGAATAAATAAATTTTCAAAACTAATTTTGTATTTTTCTTATTTATATTCTAATTTCTATGATTTAAAAATATTTAAAACTAATTAAATTGCTAAAATTACTATTTAAACTAGGAAAATTATGGAAAAATATTTTTGGCTTTTATATTTATCTTAATCTAGGAAAATTGAAAACTTATTTTAAAAGCTTTTACGAATTATTTGTATTAAAAGCTATTTAAAAAGTCTTAAAAACTGATTTAAAATAAGAAAATTAGCAAACAGTGATGAAAAATTCAGGAAAAGTCTAAAATAATATAATAATTCTAATAAAAATACCAAAACCTATACTAGTGTGCAAGATTTAGGTTCTGTAGAAGAAATTGCTTATAAATAAGCACTTAAGATAAGCTATAAGCTGGAAATGAGAACCAACTGAAAGCAGAAGCTATAATATGCTAAAACAACTCAAAACTAACTAGTTTAAACTAACCTAATCATCTAAAGCTATGATTACAATGATTTGACTTAATGAATTACCATGAAGCTAAACAGCCTTAACCACCTTATTTGCAGCTTAATAATAACCTACCCAATGAACCAATGTGAAAACCAAAACTGTAGACCTCAAGACCACCGGTGAACTATCTCAAGACTAAGTTTGACCACTACTAAACTAAAATGAAGCTTGCGAGGGCACTGCAAGTTGCATGCGCCTGTTCGATGTATGTTGAGTGTGCGAGGCGAGTTCTAGTTGTTTTTACACTAATTCGAGAGCTTATAAAGTCTTCTAAAATTCCACAAAATGGGTTTTCAAAAATAGACCGGTGAAGTTATTTGTCCCGAATTTCAACTAATTTGGACTAAATTGAACCAATGAAAAATCTCTGAAAGGTTGGTGAAAACATATTTTCCACTTTTGACTTTTATGATAGATTTGTAATTTTGACCAAAATGAGATTTGATATCAATTTGTGAACTGATTTTGATGTTTTAGGCTAAATAGAAGTTATATTAAGCTACTCTAACATTATCTAATCATAAAACAAGCTTTTGATCCCTGAAACTCAAACTCCAAATGATGATTAGAACTGACTTAAGTGGATTTTGACTATTAGCTATTTTTAGTGCAAAGTTAGGTTTAAACTAAGTTTAATAAACATGAACTAAACTAAATAAGCTAATCTTAACTACTGGCTTAACCATGACTCGATTCACAACACTGATCAAACAACTCTTATACTAATTGTTTTCCTAATTACTCTGCCTAAATGATTATCTAGCTTATGCTAATCTTGGCCGAATCAATATAACCTAATAGCAGTTTAATGAGCAGATAAGAACTAATAACCTGATTCAAACTCAAATAGAATCATGAGACTATATTAGATATGGAAATATAATAAGTACTCACAAGTGATCCGACTTATGTGAAGCTTAATCCATAACCAAACCTACCACTATTCTAATCAAAATCAACCCAAAACCAGCTCTGCATCAACCCAAATCCATTTCCATAACTGCTTAACCCAAAATTCCCTACAGTTTGACTTTCGTTGACCAGGTACCAAGTTTGTTTAAACTTGAGTTATGAGCTTACCAGAATCTATTAGTAGCTTAAATAAGCTTATTTGAATTAAAAATGAGCTAATTGAAGCTTGAATATAAGAACATGAAAACTGATTTTATAACAAGAAACATAAAAACAGGACTTTTTGAGCAAACTTTAAATTATCACTTCAAAATAAATTACAACTGATTCAACAGCTTAGGTTTAGTACAATGATAATTAATTTTACAACTTTAAGAACTAATTAAGACATTTTAATTAAAAACGACATGAAGGAAAATAAAAACTAAGAACTACTCTTCATCTCTCATTCTCTTCCCACTATTTATCAACAAAAGTCTTCCACTTGCCACTCTGAGCATTTCCCATCAAGAATCTGAGCCATTGGATGATTGGAGTGGATTTAAGCCGATTGATGGCATTTTGGCGTAAAAGATATAGCAGCTGGGGGTGGATTGAGTGCAAGGGAAGAGATGCATTAAATGCATTTTGGCTGTTAGGTGAGGTGGAGGGTGATAGGGAGTGGGAGTTGAGCTGGAAGTATGGAGAATGGGGTTGGTTTGCAGGCAGTTGGTGAAGAAGGTGGGTTTGGAGGGAAAAAAGGAGGGCGGGATTTGACCGAGTTTGACCGGGGGATTATTAATAGGAAGGGTTCACAAAAGGGGGGTTCAAGGGTTGTTTAGCTGGCTCAAGGGTGGGTTTGGCAGGGGTTCAAGGCTGGTTTGGATTTAGTATTAATAACAAGGACCATTTTTGTAATTCACCAATTCTTGAGGGACCAAAAATGTAATTTTGAAAAGTTTATTATAAGGACCACTTTTGACAATTTTAACTTTCCCAAGGACCAAAAATAATAATTTTCTAATTAAAAATGTCCAGGGGTAAATTCTGTCAATTTTTGAAACATTAGGGACTAAAGTTGCCATTTTGCAAAATTGAATTTTATAAGGCTAATTTTGACAACTTGAAAATTCCTGAGGGCCTTTTATGAAAAATTAACTTGTTTTGAATAACCGAGGACTAGATTTGACAATTTTGCATAAAATCTGATCTAAATATTTTTACATCTTTTGAGACTTTTCAAAGTTTTTTTGTATTTTGCGATGCGAGATGGAATAAAAATGATGAGTATTTAGACACTCATCAATGAGACTGATAGATTTTAGGTTGAAATTTCTGAAGCTTGAGGATGATTTGACCACGATAGTGCAGTAAGAGGTTCGAGAAGTTGTTTTGAAAAAGCAGTCCTTTGCAAAATGACCTCTTTTGTGACACTTAAGAATTGATGTCCTCGTTTGCTTTAGCGATGAAAAACCTTGTTTCTTTAATAAACCTTGAGAGTTTTCAAGGAGTGCCCTTTCCAGAATTCAACGTTCGGATCATTTAGGTACTCCTCATTTGATCTCTCATCGGGCTCATCATCGAATTTTCTTGAAAATCTTGAACCACATTGTTAGAAAAGAAGCGGTTGATATAGGTGAGGTGATGGTGGGGGACTTCTTGACTTCACGAGACTTCTTTAAGTCGGGGTATCGTCGTTGATGAGGTTTTCCTCATAGACAAATTTCCATAAATTTCGGGAAGTTCAAGAGTTTGGATGTGCTTTGCATTTCTAAGTCCACGAGAGAAGTTCAACCATTTCTCGAGGAGACAATTAACAAAACCAACATTTATCTCATGTTTGGATAACAACACCATCATTAGCAGTTCATTTAAAGAGTTTTGTAACGGTGTAAGTTTGAGAGAGTTTGAGAATCCCCAGCCACGAAGGTATTATACTCGAGTTTGGAGTCCATTATCCTATTTTCCTTGGTATCAGATGGACCTTCATGGCTATGGACGGTCATCCAGGTTTGTTTAGCCGTGTTACGACTTATAAGCGACTCCATTATATCATCGGGAAGACATGATATGATGATACTTTTGAGTCTTTGGTCTGGTTGACCACTCTCCTTTCATCCACGAGTCCATCTGAGCTTGAGTTTAGGCAAACCTTGATCTTTAGGACAAATGGACCTCATTAATACACTTGATATAATAAGGTTCCATCGATCAAATAGCAAAGCATCGCTTTTCCATTTGTTGAATTTGCCAACTTCAAGTCTAGGGAGCAGCGGTGAATAAGCTCCGCCTTTTATCGACTAGTTGGGGTACATCAATTTCGACCATAGGAATCACGATTTAAAGGCGTTTTAGAGTGGCTTAAAGGTTTTATAATCGACCTTGCTCTGATACCATTTGTTATACCTATTCACTCTCGTTAAAAAAACAATTAAGTACTTAAAACAATTTAACGATGAATAATGGTGAAAGTAGCGTAAGTAACACACACAAAGTAATTTTCAACATCATATTCTTATTAGAAATAAATCAAAAGAATCGTTACCCAGTACTTGCGGAATAGTACTTGGATTGAAATGACAAAGTTTGGGTGACTCCTCCTAGCTCGGGCTAAGTCGAGCCTGACTCTTAGAACCCATTCGAGCTAGCTCGAGGATAAAGTTGTATTTGGAGGTGAAAAGTTGCTTGTGTGTATGTGTTTTACAATTCACAAGCTTAAACTTTTCACTCCTTCTCTATGCTATTTATACAAGTATGGATATTTAACTTTAACCTAGAAGACAAAAAACATTGATCTCGATGAATCACGAATATAGATATATTCGATTCTTGTTTGCATTACTATATGTAGTCGGTAAGTGCTTCTTTCCAAATTAGAGATCCTTTAGTATCGCCGCTTACTATAAATGGGAAGATATGGCTTTAGTAGATAGGGACTTAGTTTTATCTGGGTAAAACACTTGGGAATTAGTTTTGTCTGGGTAAACTTTTCACTAGTCCCGCTCATTCTTGATCTTGAAAGCCTTACATCTCTTTCTTGATTTGTCTTCATTGCTAGCAGTTGAGAGAGTCTTAAGGATTCGATGAGTTATTGTCATCACTCATTGAATCCACCATCTCTTCTTAACAGTCTTCACCCATTAAGTTCCGCCTTCTTTGAGTGGAGGCTTCTTCTTCGCCTCGTCTTGAGTATCACGAAGATGGCTCAGAGACTATGCACTCGGTGACTGATAGTGTTTAGCGGATTAAGCGCTTAGGTTATTTTCTATTCAAATCCTAGATTAAGGGGTTTGGGTATTTACCGAACCCAACAATTTCTACATGCAACATAAGAGGTTCAAAATCGAAGGATAAAGCCGAAGCTCTCGAGTTGGAACTTCAGCAATGTTACAAAGCCCATTCTCATTTATCTGATCAGCTTGTGGTGGTGATTGACGAGTGTAGAGCTGCAAATGCCTCACTTCAAGAAAGGAATCCTTAATTCCTACTCTTGAGAGTGATCTTTCTCAAACAAGGTTCTCCACTTTGAGTTGTGTGCAACTTTAATGTTGATGGAACTTTAATTCACAAATGTATCATATCGATGACTGTTAAAATGCTTATGCTACAGGGATGAATGTTCACGCCGGGTAGCACTTTTGGAAGAAAAGACTAAAGCCCTGGAATTGCTTATATGTGAGAATAAGGAGCTTAGGTCTCAATACGAAGGGATCAGAACTAAAGATATCAATGCAGAGACTGAAAACAAGGCATTGATTGATCGGTGGATGTTGCAGAAAATGCAGGATGCGGAACGCCTAAATGAGATATAATTTACTATTAATGGTTATATGTCTTTTTTTTGGATGGATTTCTAGAATGCAGTGGTATAGGCATGTGGGGTATGTAGCCCATTGCTCCTAAAATCAGTTTATAACAAGAAAGGATTATGAAATCCAGACTATAGCAAGAAAAAAAATGAAGAGATTTTTATTAATGTTAGATATTTTTTTTGATCTTAAATTTTGTCAAAGTTGAACTTCCACTCCTCTATTTGGGGTATTTAAATTGGTGGACGGGTTCAATCCGATCCAAATTAAATGAGTAAATTGGATTTTGGTTTCTAAAATATGGATCCGAACCATAAAAATTATCTCAAGGTCGGAACAGATCTGAACTAAATTACAATTTGGGTGGATTGATTTTTATAATTTAGTTTCTTACTTTTATATAAATATATATATATATATATATATATATATATATATATATATATATATATATATATATATATATATATATATATATATATATATATATATTATAATTAGTGTTAGTTGCAATGCAAAAATTGATTTAGCAATCGCTCGCTTGATGTTTGATTTATTTTTAGCTTTTTGATTTCTGTGTATGAATGGTTTGAAGTTTAAGGTGATCTGGAAAAATTTGAGTCTGTGTGCTATGAGTTTGGTAATGATTCTCTCAGTCATCAATATACTAGTAACAAATAACAAGAGAAAGTAGTATTCAGTGATGCCAATCCTTTTATCCTTATCTCTTTCCTATGCTTAACTTTCTATTTCAAACTTACACCACTCAAAAGACTTGCAGTATCTAGGTGACATTGTTTCATGATATATTTCTCTAAAGGCAACAGTTGGAATGGTTGTTAACAGGATTAATGCATTGTATAGCAAGTTAGCTTAAGTCAGTAGGTTGTCTCTTAACCAACCAACTTGCAGTTTTTTCATCTGATGATATGCTAGTGCAATATAAAGGGGCAACCAATATCTGGAGTGAAATTTACCTTTTGTAGAGCATCCTTGTCATTTTTTCCCTCTTAGGTGCAATTGTCACAAAGCTGAAGTTTTAATAACCCGTCATAATTCAGTTTCTTAATTATTATATACAAAAAAGTACTAATACAAAACTCGAACAATTTGTGTGTCACATTCATTGTAAGCACCATTTCCTGATATATGTATTTTTACCATCCCATCTGTCAAGTAATACCATGACAAGAAACCAATATGATAGATCACTCCAATTTCAACCAAGTAGTGGCCCGCCACGGAGAACTTATGACATCGACTTTGAAGATGAAATAAGGATCACGGTGGTCGATCTAAAGGCAGAAAATGGGCCGTGAAATATCAAAATGCGTGATTCCAAAGAGGTATTATCCTTTTGATGATGAAGCAGTTGATGAATTTGAAGAGGATGATATTGTCAACAAAGAACGAGGGTCATTTCTTGAATTTTGAAATCGCATTTTATCTATATTCTTCTTTGAAAACTATAGAGGCAAAGTTGTCTTTAACTTTTAGCGACTTGATGGCTATGCTTGACCACGAGTTGGATGGAGGATATAAATTTGGTTACATGGTTGCATGGGTGTTGGGGGTAAAAGCGGAATTGTGCTCGACTTATGCCTCTCCTTTGCAGAGTTGGGTATGTGGAAAAACAAGCGACAATGTTGTTGCTTTGGTGGTTGTATCCATGTGGGTTGGCTCAAATCTTGCAAGGTTTGCTCCACTTCCACAAAGTGCCCTTTTACTCTTATTTATATGTCTATCAAGCTCGGTGATCTAAAGCGAAGGTGCGAAGGGCGCATGATGGTTGTACATCTTTTATAGTTTCTTAACTTATTTTTTTCTTAGAAAGTAACTATATCTGTAAATACTAAAGAGTATTACATCTGCAAAAAGCTTTAGAAGTTTGTTACTCTTGGCAAAATCTTTTCAAGGAGTAATCCTGAAACAACCAATTAGGTTTGCTCTTTGTGACTTGAGGGCCACTTACTTGATTCACGCACGTAGCCATTTTGCAATATGCAAGAATGTAGAACTGAATGTGGCAAAATGGGTGGGTTGGTAACGTCAAAGTGAGTTATGGAGACATTAAATACACTTTGGACGATGTACAAGTTTTAACTATACTTTTAGCAATAATTTTGTTATTTGGCCTAATTTAGCTGTTTGGATTAAACTAGTGGTGTAAACGAGTCGAATTTTGGCACAGATTGACTCGACTCGACAATAATTTGTTCGGCTTGAGCTTGGCTCGATAGCTCGATGAGCCTTCATAATGGAAGCTTGAATTTGGCTCGAGAAATTTTGAATTAGGCTCGAGTTTGGCTCAAAAAGCTTAGACGTGTTTTTTTTAACCAACTAAAAGTGAAATACAACATACGACTTGAATTTGGCTTGAGCTCGGCTTGAAAAGAAGTCGAGTCGAGCTTATATAAACTTGAGCTCGACTCGTTAAACATTTCGAGCTCATTTTCTAGGCTCGAGGTCGAGCTTAAAGCTTGATAAATCTCGGCTCGTATGACCTCGAGTTACTTCACAAAAACTCAAATCGTTTACACCCCTAGAACCATAAGCGAATGGACAAAATTTTCAAGTGAATGGGTTGTAATTGTACCCTTTATTTGAAACAAGAATTCAGTAGTGAAATTGTCAAATTCAGTCTGATGCTCAAGTTGAAAGTATGAGACACATTCAAGAGGAATGCTACATCCACTCACAAAATCCATACAAATCACCCACACGATTAAGTGTCACCCACTGATTGGTGGATGTTATTATAGTTTCCTATTCTTTCTAATTCCACCAATCAGTGGGTGACACCTTAGCGTGTGGGTGATTTGTGTGGATTATATGAGTGGATGTAGCATCACTCCACATTAAATTGGTGAACTTTTTCTTTTTGAGCAACTTCTTATTAGAGCAATTTTTTTTGGGAAACTTCTTCTTTTTGGACTTCTTTCTTTTATCACAACAGCCTTAACTATGTCGAGCAAAACAAACGAATATGAAGCAATTGCAACAATTAACTAGCAGCACTAAGTTATCGTGGGCAACACTAACTTACAACTAACAGCATAAACTTGAACAAGCAGTTGTAATCGTATAGGCCATCAGTGTAAACTTAGCGTAGCAGCACTAATCATATAAAGAGCAGCACTAGCGCCAAACTGGCAGTAGCAACGTTATAAGGTAGCAGCAGAAACAATAACAAACAACATAAACTTGTATCGTGCAACACTAACTTACAAAGGCAACACTAAACTATGTCGTAGCAGCAGTAAGTGTAGCTTAAGAGTTGTAAAGTGATAATGGAGCCTGATATAACCGGTTATAAGCCTTGAGCTTAAAACAACTCTATAAGTAAAAAGTTCCAAGAGTGATATTTTACATTTTCAAGAATGCTAAAAGTGGAGGGAACTTGATTATGCAGGTGTCTAGTCCAGTTGTTGTACTTGCAGAAAGGGGTTCTGGCATAATGGATGTGTTACAAGGTTAATAAACAAGACCATTCAACAAATCGCTTGGGAATCCACACCCTCTTTGTGTATATAACAACTATTCGTATGTTGCGGTTGTTATCAATGCTTCCCCGAATGATGTTTCATTCACAAGCCCACTATTACTAGGGAAAGTTCTTAAATTGCATCCACTACAGGTATTTTTTGTTAGATGTAAAATACAATGCTTAGTTTCATTTGTATCGCTAATGTATTTATTTTGCAACTGACTATATGTGCAGATGATGTCAAATGATAATTTAGTGAAGAACTCAACATATGATTCGTCATCCGAAACGTTCATGGTTCCTTCAAAGACCACTGCTGTGTTTGTTGAGCCCCGAAACATTCAAGAGTAGACATAGTTTACTACAATTTGTCCCTGAAGAGAGTTGACTTTTGAGGTCAATCTACAATATTACCAAGTAGTTAAGACTGCTCGGTATAAAGTTACTACTACTAAGCAAAGTTAAGACTGCCAGTGTTAAAGAACTTAAAGGAAAATACACCGTGTTGTTACTGCTGCTAGTGTAATATTACTAATGCTAGTGCAAACTTACGATTGCTGAATGTTTACGCTGTTTATGTATAAGTTAGTGCAAACTTAGTATTGCTAGTGTCCACTATTTATATATTTTGGGCATCTAGTTAGAATAGTTGGGCAACTAGGTTTCCAAGAATCGAGCAAAGAATAAAGTTTTGAACTTTAATACTATGTAAGAGTAATTCTAATTCTTATACGTTTATAGGTGCATGATCCAATGCGTGTTTTTCTTCCTCATTGATGTATCAATGAATGCCGTACAAACTGGTGCTACAGCCGGAGCTTGCAGTGCTATCAGCCAAGTTATAGTGGATCTTCCCGTAAGTTTGTATGCTCAAGCTTACAAAATGTTAATATGGTCTCCAACTGATACATTGATGTCTCTAAACAAAGTTGAACTAATAGATTAAGGGTTATAGAGATCCTTTGATACTGTTGGGGCAAAGAACACTCAGTATATAGATAAATTTGCATCTTATGATGTCTTTAAAAGTTAATAAACAGTGTTTAAAAGTATTCATATATACACATACTAGTGATGATGGTTTTCTATCATGATTTAGAAACTGAGCACAAAAAATTCTATCTGTGAATCAAAAGTACGAAATTAGTACAATATTGATATCATCTGATTGCAATCTTCCCCATAGTTGATATATATAATTTGGGCAACTTCTTTTTTTTGGGCAACGCGTATTTATTTTTCCAAAAGGATATTTTGGTCATTTTACCACAGAAAAAAACTCAAGTCCCACCTATAACTCTCATCTTTTTGGGCAACTTCTTATTTTTTGGGCGACTTCTTATTTTTTGGGCAACTTCTTCTTTATGTTGTTCAATTGGTATGCCGATGTTTCAAATTCTCCGGGATTATTGAATTGGGATTTCTAATTCATCTCTTTTGTCTGTTGGGAAAAACTTAGAGGTGAGTTCGTGTACATGTAAGTTTGGTATTGCTGTTATAGGTTAGATGTGTGTGTGTGTGTGTGCAGATAAGTTTTTTTTCATAAAGATAGGTCCTACCATTTGAGTTTTTGGATCTATGTCTAGGAGCACATTCAGTAGTACACGGTTCCTCATCATTTCTTCTTCCCGGTTATCACGTCGTTGTGTATCCACCTCAAATGATACCTCTGGTCCTAGAATTTGCTCGTACCCGGTAATGCAAAGAAGAGTATTTGAGAATTGGTAGTGCAGTTGTTCAGATAAAAGGTTGCCCAATTGTTCAGATAAAAGGTTACCCAATTTTTCAGATAAAAGGTTGCCCAATTGTTCATATAAAAGGTTGCCTAATTGTCCAGATAAAAGGTTGCCCAATTGTTCAAATAAAAGGTTGCCCAATTGTTCAGATAAAAGGTTGCCCAATTGTTCAGATAAAAGATTCCAGTTTCTGCTTTGATTCCATTTCATAAAACTTTGGGCTATTTATTCATAATCAAATTCAAATACAACAATCACGTGAAACGTGAAACAAAACTAAACTTAAAAAGCCCTATCTATATTATTACTAAAGCACTATCTATAGGCATTCCTTACTGTTGCTCCCATTTGCTTCAAAAGTGCGATTGTCCATGACACGTTGGACATACCATTGTTTCTCCATAGCGGCCTCAAAGTAAAGCATGAATTGAACAAGCATGTTTCCCGAGTGAGAAAAAATCCGGAAGAAAGCATTTGAACTTTCGGATCGCGATGTGGTCTTCATTAAGCAGCACATTGGCAACTCCTTAAAATAGGCAGGGATCCACATATCCCTCATCTTAAACATTTCTGACAACCATTTGTTGTCAGACAGATTAAACATACCAATAAGAGCATGCCATCGCTCTTCAAATTATGCGGGCTCAATAAACACATTCCATATAAGCTTATGAAAAAGTTTCTTAAATTCAGAATCTGAATCAACTTCACCACAAATTTGTAAATAAAAAAATGTAATATCATGTAATTAATTTATTGAAATGAACACGTAATAAGAAATTAAACACTGAAAACATATGTACATAATTGGAAAATACCTTTCCAGGATGTTTCTGGGTTATGTGCCACATACATAACCGATGGTGTGCTTCAGGTAAAACAGCCTCAACTGCATTACGTAATGCTGGATCTTGGTCTGTAACAGCTAGAATTGGTTCCTTCCCATGTGCTTGTTTAAAAGCGGTGAGGATCCACTTGTATGAGTCAATTGTTTCATCACTGATTAACGCAACACCAAAAGTGACACACTTTTGGTGATGGTCGATGCCAGTAAATGGAACAAATATCATACGGTACCTATACATGCATTAAAATAAAGTACATTAAAAGTTACAGTTACTGAATAACTAGTCGAATAGACCAAAATTTAAAGATAATATTGACACATTACCTGTTTGTGCGATACGTAGCATCAAATGAAACTACATCACCGAATGCATTGTAATTGCATTTCATTGTCTCGTCGGCCCAGAACATGCGAGAAAACACATCATCAACGGTGTGGTATTCAAAAGCAAAATTAGGCACATGTTTTTTTTTTGTCGTTCATTTTATCTACTAACATTTGAGCATCCCTAAGACCAATATATTTATTAACAGACCGACGGAAATTCTTCCAATATGATGGCTTACCACAAACCTTGTGATATCCACCCATAAATGCAACCCTAAGACAATGAGCTTTAGTTGGCCCAACATTTGAAAGTGAAGCCTGATGAATAAACAACTTATCACTCAAATCCAACTTACGTCGTGCTTTTAAAAGATCAGTGTTATTTTAATCAAGAAGTGAGTGATTATGGTTTTCAACAAAATCGTATAACTTAAAAGACAAAGTACCATGAATAGCCTTGAACTTGACACATGCCTTGCAATCAGTTACAGTGTAATTAGAATTGCGTTTTTGCCTAGGTTTATTAACACCATCTTTCTGATTATCAACATTTTGAGTTCCTTCAACCAACGTATCTTTCACTATGGTTTTACGTGGTTTTCCAGCCCTACTACAAACTATATATTTGTGAGTAATCTCACCTTTCTTACGCTTCGATGTTGATTTTCTAATTGAGAACCTAACCTTAAGAGCATATTCAAGGTACATGTCATAAGCCTCATCAAAAGTGTCAAACACATCCCCTTCACTAGGCTTCTCATCAGCCGGTACCTCTGGAATCCAATACTTATGGCCTTTGGGTGTCGGAATACATTCAACATTTGACTCACTATCATCCAAATCAGAATACTCTAAAAATAAATATGCATGTTAAATTAGAAATAAAGACAAATGATAATAAAATTTGTATGCAATCACGTGATACATAAATACTTTTCATAGTATAAAATACATATTACACGTACTAATGACACATGTGCATATGTATACATTGCATGGGTGTACATTGCTTATATTACAAACATGTGCATATGTATACATTGCATGGGTGTACATTGCTTATATTACAAACTAGTTACATTACCGTAAATCGTCCATAAAAACCATTGAATTAAAAACAAGTTAACTGATATACTATAAACTACTTATATTACAATTAAAAACGAATGTAACCAAAAGACAAACATAACAAACAACCATTCATAACGTAATGATATACTATAAAATTCCAAAATATCCCATAACATGTACATGTGCATAAACAATCAGTTTCAATACAAGAAATTTTTGAAATTCTGAATATACAACACTATAAATCTATAAAAACCTTAGAATTAAAAACAAGTTAACTGATATACTATACACTACTTATATTACAATTAAAAACAAATGTAACCAAAAGACAAACATAACAAACAGCCATTCATAACGTAATGATATACTATAAAATTCCAAAATATCCCATTACATACACATGTGCTTAAAACAATCAGTTTCAACACAATAAATTTTTGAAAAATTATGTATATACAACCCTATAAATCTATACGTAACCAACATGAAAAAACTGTAACAAACATGATTTTTTTTAATAAAAACGGTAATTACCTGTAGAAACATCATCATCAGAATTAACAAAATCGTGATTGTTTAGAGGTTGGATAACAACATTCGATGTTGTTTGCATAGGGGTTTCGATTGGAACATTTTGATTCTCTTCTGCATAGTTTTCACGAGAAGAATCCATTGTTTTTGATCTTTTTTTTGCAATCGTGACTATGAAACTGGCTAAAGAACTTGTGTTGTTCGATTATACTGATAAAAACTATTTTAGCGTTTTGAAAAAAATAAATGAATTAATCGGGATTCCATAAATACAAGGAGAAAAATTATACTGTTATTTAATGTAGTATATAACAAAATCCCCAAAATACCCCTGCGAAAATAGGAATGAAAAAGAAAAAGGGAAATTATTTAACTAAATCTGATTGGTCTTTGGTAGTTCTCGCAGTTCTCGTAAATTTCTTGATTCTGTAAATAACCTTACACTATATATATATATTTATAATTGAGATCAAATGAGAACTTTTAAAAAGTTTTAAAAGTAAGAACCCAAACACTATATGACATGTGAAAATTATGATTTTACAATTAAATAAATTGGTAACTAAATGAAAAAGGTAAAATTGAGAATTTACATATCCCTTAATTTTCTCTCTCATTCACTTTTATTAACACTCATCCTCACAAATAAAAAACACACATATCGATCCAAACAAAAAATATCCTCCATCTTCATCTTTATTTTTCACCTATCCATAACAAAGCAAAAAAAATACAGATCCTGATCCGTACAAAAAAAACTACACCAATCCACATATCCGGCTGTCGTGCCCAAAAGATGAATCAATCTGTTGTTGTACCCAAAACAGGCCATGATATGCTGTTGTGCACAAAACAAATTTTTTTGGTTCGTTCTTGTACCGATCTGCCATCGAAACCCATAGCCAACGTTCGAGATCTGTTTTTGCAGCCAAATAAAATCAACGACCATAACCACGATCGAGATCTGTTTTGGGCCATAACCACGATCGACTTCCGTGTTACATGAGAAAAATTCCTCCGTCGTGTGTGTAGATCGAGATCCGTGTGTACCGGCACCACAGTTGGTGGTTTTATTTATATCTATGATCTGGGCGGTCAAAGGGTTGGTCAAAATGATAACTTAATTTTGGAATTTTTATCATTTTGTTATAACGTTTTGCACACCGAGAACAAAAATGACCAATGGATTGTGGATTGGTCCATTTGTGCAAATCATTCATTGTGGATTGGTCAAATCATTTTGTTATTAACTATTATTAAGGATTATTTATAAGTCTTTGTTTCTGGATGTGCAAATTGATAACGCTACACGCGTCGTTCGGGTCGAAACTTCCTTTTCTTGAGCAAGTTTTATAACACCCTAGGCGGTGAACCTAATCGTTGTAGTGTAGTAATTAGGGTAAGCCGCGTGTATTGATATCGTTCTCTAGGGAATAGGAATGCTAGTAAGGAGTTACTACGCTAAGGTTAAAGTTGAGGAAGATTATTTTTGTATTTTATATTTTATGAAATGAAAAGGTCTGAATCTCGGGTATTGGATTTGGGGGTTGGTATTTCTACCGATTACTCTACTATTATCTAATTATCTAAACTAAGGTTGTGGGAGTCTATGTCTAATTAATGTGTGCTCGTATGGTAGTTTAAAGATGTGTTTACTTAGATTGTACTACTCCTTAATTATCTCCTATTGATGGTTGAATTGTCACGTCCTTATTCTTAGTTGCGTTGTGTATCTAAAGTTGTAGGGTATGCGTTTCTCCCTAACTCTTTGAACTTACCAAAGGGTCTCTTCTACAAACCCACTAGAGATGATAAACTCTTACTCTAAGGCACTCTTTGGATGGTTTAGCTTACAACTACTCAGGTAATTATATTCTAAGGTTCACAAAGATGAATCAAGCATTAAGTACACAACGAATGACCTATCGCATTATTAGATCATTAATCAACTAAGATAAGAAACAACCAATCAATATTCAATAATTAAGTTTCATACTTCCTAAGCAAACACACAAATAAATTAGCCGGACATGGAAAACATGCAAGCATACACACAAATAATCAAAGACATAATTGAATTAATGAAGTAAATACTTATCTTGATGTAAGATAGGGTTTAAAACCCTAAAATCTATACACGACACCTTAGGTTTGGTTTTAGGTTTTCACTCCAAAAGACTCTCCTAAAAGCGAAAAATTCGGATTCTATATATAAGATTACATATCGACGGCGTCACCTTATGTTTCGTGGCCGTCGTGTCGTCAATCATTAGGGTTTCGTCTTCGCCACGTTAACCTTGCGGCGGGCACCCTTATGTCCTGGCGCCGTCCTCTTGACCGGCGTCGTCGGCGGATTGCATCTAGGCCGTCACGAGTAGCGACGGCCTACTCTTACAACTAGGCGTCGTCAACGAAATCTGAGTTTTGGGTTACGAGCCGTCACAACAATTTTCGGACGGCGTCGCACTTAGCACCTGACGCCGTCGCCTTCTATTTTCGTGATTGTAGTGTCTCGATTTTGACTTTGGCCATTTCTTCATATATTCGCGCCTTTTCGTCCAAATAAGTGCCATTCCAGCATTTTGCCTTGAGAGACCTAAAAGTGAAAAGGAGCGATATTAAGCAATAACGGATACAAAAGTGATCAAATAAGGACTAAAACGACCCTCAAAATGGTACCTTTTAAAACCTTATCAAATATCCCTACACTTGTTATTTGCTTGTCCTCAAGCAAATGTGCTTTAACCAATTAATTTATATGTTAGGGGTCATGAAGCATTAATTTAAAGCAGTCCACAACACATATAAGCCCCCAAGAAAGTCATAACAAGCACGAAATTACATACTAGCACCTCACATGGGGTGTTTGGATACTCGCATCTCTCTCGGGTGTATATGAAATATAACAAATAGGAAATGGAAGATAAACACTCATTAACGGTCCTAGTACATAGATTACCATAGGCTTGAGAATAGATCAAACCTCCATCGCTTTGGCTTAAGCACCTAGGAAAGAATATCAAAGAGGTCTTTAAAGGGTTGTAATGTTGGGCTACGGTAGTTAAACAAAGGGTTTGGTGGGATAGGCTATTTAGTGGTGGCAAGTCAAAATCTCTATGTTAAATGCATATGAAGAATGGCGTTGCTAAGCAAGACTCGACACTCTAAACTCTAGATAATGAAATAAACAAACATAAATTCAAAAGATAGATGTAGGATGGTAGCCCGTTTTTTTTTTTTTTTTTTTTTTTTTTATATATATATATATATATATATATATATATATATATATATATATTTTTTTTTTCATACACTTTTACTCTACCATCCTCTACGGTAACATCAAAATACTAGGGATTTATAGGAATATCCCTACACTTGAGTTTTATTACTCTAATACTAATTTGACCCGAATTGAAAAGATCAAAACACTTGGGGTACATTATTACGCAAACAAAGAGAATTTGAATTTAACGTTCCCTTCCGTCATTTCATAAACTTTAACTTTTCCCATGAATCCCAATCGTCCCAAAGCGTATACAAAGGATATGACTTGACTTAGCAACTTATGCAAGCAACTAGATAATTGAACTAAGGTTTGGGGTGATAACAAACATTTGCACTAAAGTGAGTGCATAAGGGGTAGGCTAAGGCGATTTGGGTGTATATTTGAGGGTGGGGTGTAAACAATGCTCTTCATTAATATTCGAAAAAACCGAAACATCACGAGAACCGCGAAAAGGATAGGCTCGAGGGGTTAACTAGGGGTATCGTGTACTAAAGATGAGTACAACGCAAAGGGTGTGGGGAATTACTCAACCGATATGGAAGAAGTAATTATATTACGTGTATCAAACAAGGGTTATCCTAATGCCTCTTATCATTTAGTTATCCCTAACTACACAAGTGTAGCCTCACTTGCGATCTCGGAATGCATCACAAAACAAGTTCTAGAATCTAATATACTATCGGTTCACACTCTAAGCATTGAAGATGAATGCTTTAATTCCTACTAATCTAAGGCGATCCTCGCATTTGGTGGAATTTGGGTGGTAAAGGGTTTTGTGCTAGTCATGCAACTTCCTATCCATGAGGCGCTTTTGTTAAGACTAATGGCCCACTCCTATATGTCATAAAAATTTTAAATTTGAGCCAAATTACCCTAACCGACATTTTCTCATGGTTTATTACACAATCACAATTGGACAAAGCAAATAGTCAAGGATAAGCATAGTTTCAAAGTTCCGTTTTATTTTCCCCTACACTAAAAGCGAACATTGTCCCCAATGTTCCCGAAAGTATCAAAGTTATGATAAAAGAAGGTAATCAAAAGCGAAGAAACTAGTACTCCACGATTAGCTCGGTAGGATCCGTGTAAAGTGGTGGTTAAATCCTTTTCAAGAAGAATTATTGCGTGAAAAGCTCCTTCCAATCTTATGTAACTTCTTGACAAACTAAACTGCACCCTTGAAGAAAACAAACGAAACCTTGGCGTAAAATCGACGGTAATAATATATACAAGACTCGATTTAAACTAGGATATAATGCTTGTGGAACGAATGTTTACTGAATTTCTAGGAAAATTAAGACACGGAAAATTCCAAAATTTATAAGTAGCTCGAAAACGAGAAAAAAAGTAATCGATGTTTTACTCCTTTCGACGGCCGTCAGTGCAATCGATCGATGTCGGTTATCGACGAAAAAGCGGTGCTGCGATTTTACGGAAAAATTCGGAAAATTTACATCTTTAGAATCGGAAAATTTACGCAAAACATCCATTATGACTCGATACAAGCATTTGACTCGAACAAACAAACATAAATATCTTTTATTTAATTGTTATTCTCATGTTTACGTTTCTTTTGAAAGCGTGTGTAATCCTCCTACACTTATCCTTTATGTAAAATACCTTTATATGCAATTAAGGCGAGGTTAAAAACAAAATAAAGCATTTTACAAATTTAAACATGAGGATAAACAATTAATAAAAGATATATGACACTAACAAGCAAACAATTAAGCATGGGTTGCCTCCACGAGCGCTTTTCTTTATTTAAGAGTCTTGTAGCTAGACTCATGAGTCGTGCTTCTACGTTTCCTCACCTATCCTCTCGTGCTCATACTTAAGCCATTCTAACGCTCTTTCATTCTTTTTGTAATCATCTCCTAATTCAAGGCGTTTTTTGTAATACCGCTTAGTTTTCTCATATGGGTACCTAAGCCCACTCTGCTTATCCCTTTCACTAAGTAATGGAATAGGGGTCATTCTATTACAAACCTCGATGTCCTTATGTTTAAACCTAGGATGAGCGCGTGGCATTTGGTAGATGAAATCTTCAACTTCATCAGAGAATGTAATTAGACCATCAATCATCCGTTCATTCAACCTAGTCAATTTTTGAAAGGTTTTCCAAAAATTACTTGAGTGAGGTCCTTATCTATAAATTCTCCTAAGTCTCTAAGACCATGAACTCTACCAAATAAGCAAAACTTCCGACAAACACGTGCAAATAAATGATTTGCTTCAACAACATTTTTCCTTGATAAGTTAACTCATTGACCTTGATTTTGTTGTATAGGTCCTTGAGATTAAGTTTAAAGGTAAGAATGAATTCAAATAAGCATCGAACCCTTCTAGTCCTATTTTGCAAGGGAATTGCATGTTAAAGGGCCATCTTTCTCAATCCTACACCTAGGGTCAAAACATTGGGAGGGTCTTCCTCAATTTCATTAATGACCTCTCCGCTATCAAGTGCCTCACCATAATCAAATTCCTCATCGAATCGGAGTAATAGAAAGGACTTTGTTGTTGCCAATTTATCTCATTATGCCCTAGGTGATTACCAAAATGGTGAGTGGGTGAAGGGTTTTGTGGGATTGCGTTCTCAATCTCGGGATTGGGAGCGGTAGAGTGAAGAATCTTCGATGGAAGATACGGATCATGTTGAGTGATCGTTTTTACTAACGAGGGTCACGAAGAGGATAGACTCAAGAAAGCTAAAATGAGAAAAAATTACTTGATAGGAATCAAGCAAAGAACCTAAACGATGTGGACTACTAACTAGCTATTCTATTCCCCGCAAGTGGCGCCAAAACTTGATAACGCTACACGATGGATTCGGGTCAAGGAAACTTCCTTTTCTTGAGCAAGTTTTATAACACCCTAAGCGGTGAACCTAATCGTTGTAGTGTAGTAATTAGGGTGCCACGGGTATTGATATCGTTCTCTGGGAATAGGAATGCTAGTAAGGAGTTACTACGCTAAGGTTAAAGTTGAGGAATATTATTTTTGTATTTTTATATTTTATGAAATGGAAAGGTACGAATCTCGGGTATTGGATTTGGGGGGTTGGTATTTCTACCGATTACTCTACTATTATCTAATTACTATTATCTAATTATCTAAACTAAGGTTGTGGGAGTCTATGTCTAATTAATGTGTGCTCGTATGATAGTTTAAAGATGTGTTTACTTAGGTTGTACTACTCCTTAATTATCTCCTATTGATGGTTGAATTGTCACGTCCTTATTCTTAGTTGCGTTGTGTATCTAAAGTTGTAGGGTATGCGTTTCTCCCTAACTCTTTGAACTTACCAAAGAGTCTCGTCTACAAACCCACTAGGGATGATAAACTCTTACTCTAAGGCACTCTTTGGATGGTTTAGCTTACAACTACTCGTAATTATATTCTAAGGTTCACAAAGATGAATCAAGCATTAAGTACACAACGAGATGACCTATCGCATTACTAGATCATTAATCAACTAAGATAAGAAACAACCAATCAATATTCAATAATTAAGTTTCATACTTCCTAAGCAAACACACAAATAAATTAGCGGACATGCAAAACATGCAGGCATACACACAAATAATCAAAGACATAATTGAATTAATGAAGTAAATACTTATCTTGATGTAAGATAGGGTTTAAAACCCTAAAATCTTGTACAAGACACCTTAGGTTCGGTTTTAGGTTTCACCCAAAAGACTCTCCTAAAGCGAAAAATTCGGATTCTATATATAAGATTACATATGCGCGGCGCCACCTTATGTTTCGTGTGACGTCGATGTCGCCGTCATTAGGGTTTCGTCTTGGCCACGCTAACCTTGCGACGGCGTCACCTATGTCCGTGGCGCCGTCCTCTTGACTCGGCGTCGTCTGGATTGCATCTAGGCCGTTTGAGTAGCGACGGCCTACTCTTTTACAACTAGACGTCGTCACTTGAAAATGAGTTTTGGGTTACGAACCGTCACAACAATTTTCGGACGGCGTCGCACTTAGCACTGGCCGCCGTCGCCTTCTATTTTCAAAATTTGTGAGTGTCTCGATTTTGACTTTGGCCATTTTCTTCATATATTCGCGCCTTTTCGTCCAAATAAGTGCCATTCCAAGCATTTTGCCTTGAGAGACCTAAAAAGTGAAAAGGAACGATATTAAGCAATAACGGATACAAAAGTGATCAAATAAGGACTAAAACGGCCTCTCAAAATGGTACCTTTTAAAACCTTATCACAAATCATTTTGTTTCTTTATGTGCAAATCCTGAATGTAACTTAATTGTGGATTGGTCAACATCCTCAAGTGTGTACCATCCTCAACTCAACTAGTGACGGCAGTGAATACTTGTGACAAATGTTTCTTTATTTTCCCTGTGTCTTCCGGATTTGTAATTTCTAGTTTTTAAATAGTAAATAATTGACTATATACTAATTAAATGTATCTATGATTTATGTATCAATGTATGTATGATTCATGTATTAATGTATCAATATATGTATGGCTCATGTATCAATGTATTATATATTGTATGGTCATGTATCAATGTATCGGATATTGTATATTGTTTGATCATGTATCAAATATTGTATGTATGTCCTATGTATCAATATATCATTTTTAATATGATATTAGTGGTTGTATGTATGACCCATGTATCAATGTATCATATTATTGAAAGGAAAATGATAAATGGACCTAACTAAAAGAGGCCTAAAGGAGACTAATGCATAAATGTATTGTACAAGATCTTTATTCTCGTACAATACATTTATCGATTGTGTCTCATTAAACCTATTTAGTGAGCCCATGTATCATCACTCTGAAAGGAAATTTATTGAAATTATAGTTCAAAATTAAAGAAAAAATAAAAATCATGGGTATTGTTTTGACCAAAAAGTATTAAATTTGTGTGTCATTAAATTGGTTGGTGAAAAAAACACACAAACATTAATGGTGAAAAGAAATGTACAAATATATCTTTGAAACTCTATTTAATTAATATAATAGCAATCATTTAATACTAATCTCATCCAACACCAATTAATAGATCCAACGGTCTAGATTGGTTCTCATTTTAAAACTTTAAAAAATCTCTCACATTAATCCTCCCATATATATATATATATATATATATATATATATATATATATATATATATATATATATATATATATATATATATATATATATATATATATATACTAGTTTTAAGCCCGCCCAATGGGTGGGCATGACTTGTAAGCCCTCACGGAGTCACGGGCATATAAGCCTCATCCGTTGGTGGGCATGACTTATAAATATCGTTGGCATATTTTTCTATAACGAAAGAAGGGTGGTAAAAAATGGTTGGAAAGTGTACATGTTGAAAGAAAGGGATTTCATTGAAATACATGATATTGCTCAAGTATTGGATAAAGTTACTGAACTTCAACCAATTCTCGATGACGATGTTCCTGATATTACATCATATATCTTTTGTATTTATATGGTAAATAACAATGTGTTGATGTTAATACTTTTTATTAGAGTATAAGCGAAGGATTTTGTTCAAAAAATTCAATTGTCGTATTTGTTCTTAATTGTTTTTACTATTTGAAGTTATCTTTCCTACATATTAGTTCTAAATAAAATGCTTATTTACCGTAAACTTTAGCAAACACCAAGAACACCTCAAACTTATTCCAAGCAAAAATCAATCACAACCAAATATAGGGCGTTGCAAAAAGAAGTTTGTAAGTTGAAGTTTTAATGAACAATGTAATGCTTATGTGGTCTTGAAGATTATAGAAGAACACCAATATATATCTTTAGATGCAACTAACTTAGTTAATTAACACATAAGTTATCTGTCAATGAACAAAGTTGAAAGAAAATTACCAAAGCATGGTTATCTCAAGTCACCAAGATTGTGAAAATATCCAAGTTTTCAAGAAAATTGTATGGACCAACTTAAGTAATGTTGAGGTCCGAAAGAACTACCAATAGTTATATATTTACGTGAAGATCGAATGCTCTCATATAGTTTTACCAGGTTCTGTAGACTTGGAGACTTCATCTTTATAGCTAAAGGCCGGAACGGGCTTTCCAAAAATAACTTATCTCGAGTCACTTGATCTTGAAACTTATGAAAACCCATCTAGAAACTTAATGATCACTCACTAAGTTATATTTTTGCGCCCAATTATCTTGATTGTAAGTGCAAAGGAAAAGATATTACGCACATAACTTCCACCTATTTGCCAGCTAAGCTGTCAAGTTTTGACATCTAAAAACGATTGGTTTAGATCATAATGGAAAAAGGAAAAAAAATCGACACGAGTAAAGACTAAAGAGTAATGTAACTAAATTTCAATGACATTGTGCCCGAGTAACAAAAAGAACAGCTATCCAGTACATTGTTGTTATAATACTTTCTTAGCCAGAGTTTTGGCAAATGGAGTTTCCATAGGAAAAAGAGACAAAGAACTTCAGTCCCATGTATATATTCAATGACTTCTTAATATGGTTCTTCATTGATGAATTTATTCAACTGTAGAAGATGTGAACGAAAATAAGGGCAATCTTGTACTTGCTCACGGTTGTATTCACCCGATTCAATGCAACGAACTTCTTTGCACATCCAACAAAGGAGAGAGTAATGAATTATATATGGAAACATTATGAAAGTGGTCTCCGGGTTCATGTAATTTATTGTCTAAAATAACCTTAAATGACAAGGCGCAAGCTAGAGAACATACTTCAATAACGGTAAATGCAATGATGGTCGAGGTTTAAGGTAACGTATGTTTATATACTCGAATCCAGTGATAATTGTAAAAATATCCAAAGGGTGGAAAAAATTGACTAAATACCATCAAGTATTTAGTCAACAACAACATTTACGATGACCAAAATACCATCAAGTCGTGTAACTAAGACATTAAATACTGTAAAAATATCCAAAGGGTGGATAGTAAAAAGATCTAAGGATGATAATATTTACCTGCTCCAAGCCCCAAGGTGAGAAGCATGATGACGTTCCAAGAACCCAAGCTTCCAAAATTTGCGATAAAGGTTTTATAGAAAGAAAATGGTTCCTGTTAACAAAGAAAAACACAAGAGCATAAAGACCATTTGATTTGGTCCATGGTACAACATTACTATTGGGGGGTTATTTAAAAGATATACCGAATCATTTTAGCAGACACATGATTCTTCTCCAATTCACAAATTGAATGTCTATTCGTTAAAAAGAGAAGTGTGTTGTATATGTGTGCCCGCTAGTAAGCGAGTCAGTGAGCGTAAGAGCTTACATCATTCTTCACAAAACTGTTCTTCTTAATCAGTTTATAATGAGAAAATACGTACACAAAACAGCATTACGAACCTTTACACTCAATGAAACTAAAAGCATAGTTTTGACGTAACTGACAGCATCTCTACAGAAGCATGGAGTGTAAATTCAAGAACCCATCTTGGGGGTTTTTTAGGTTCAAATATTTAAAATTGGCCTTTAGAATAATTAGTTGACATGAAATGCTTCATGGAAAAACCAAACATCGAACGAATTAGATAAATAAAAGTATTAGGCTCAGATATTAAATTGATTACAAATCAAACAATGTTTAATAAATTAACAAAAAACTCAAGAATCTTACATTGCTTTTAAACGTTTGTTGTGTCTCGTCTGCTCGCGATCAGAAGAGCAGATCCCTCATCATGCATGCAAAATCTCAGGAACCTGCCATGCTATATATCCCTTCCATATATAGCCTTATTGGCCATTAGTGGAATTAAATGCTTATTATTAACTATTAACATGCATGTTAATAACTAATGGCCAATGAGATTCTTAAAATAACAATTAATTGAAGAATTATATTACTGAGTACGTTGGAAATCATACCTAGACAGCAGCATCGAGTTATCAATACATTATCCAGACTAAACTTCACTTGTCATTCCTTGTTGTAAAACGAAATTCAAA
This sequence comes from Chrysanthemum lavandulifolium, assembly GCA_022545495.1. Taxonomy (NCBI): domain Eukaryota; kingdom Viridiplantae; phylum Streptophyta; class Magnoliopsida; order Asterales; family Asteraceae; genus Chrysanthemum; species Chrysanthemum lavandulifolium. The sequence goes on along the minus strand of CM040240.1, from coordinate 67,302,588 downwards.
GACTAAACTTCTCCATGACGGGACACATGAATTAAATGTCACTTGATCTAATATGTTTGATAAAGACAGATTCCTATATTGTTACTATTTAATATCTTAGATTATTATTGTAGAAATACATGTTTTGTAATCACCACTCATATCCTAAGTATTTATATAGTTTTAAAAAAGAGAGGAAAAATAAATTTTGTTGATGTGCGGGTCAAACCCATCTGGCCTGCATATTTTGACCCGTAGTAAAGTTACTGTAAAACCCTAAAATCTCAAACGCGTGAAATGGCAATTTTGCCCTCAAACTAAAAAATTTTGCAAACTGGAAAACACGTCAACATCGTTTAACAAGTTATATCATCAATAATATACACACATTATGAAAATAATTAACTTTATGTTATGAATTAAATGTACACAAATAAATAAGTCCTAGTGTACCAAATAACTCTACAACATGTACACAATTCACCTAGACTACAAAGGAGACTACATACATAATGAAAAGATAAGATTGGAAAGTCAAATAATTGGTCCCCCCTTGATGGCGGATTTTTGGGCTTCCCTTAATCACTATATCAATTTCATTAAACCATATTTACATTTCCTTTTCATTCAAAACACAAAGAAAACCCTAGATCTAAAATGACGGCACAAGAGTATTTTTCCTGTGATCTCTACACTCCTAGGAAGCCAAGAAAATTGCCAATTCAATTTTGAAGGCATGATCTAATTATTGTCGAATTTAGTTCATACATGAGGTAAAATTCATCATAATTGCATACAACCCTCCATAAATTCATTTTCCATTTTCATGAGTTTCTTACATCATATATGATCTGTGAAAATTGGTTACAAGGTGTTTGGAGTCTCGTTTCTGCTCTTTGGAATTTTGGAGTCGTTTTATCCTAACCGAGAGGAATGATTTCATCAAGCATGTTCTAAACGTTCTAAAATTTATATGGTATTTTTCTTATCTTATATTCATCCTATAAGTTCCAAATAAAATAATAAAAATTAACCATACATGGTATACGAATTATTGGAGAATTAAACCCTAAAAACGTGTTAAAACCCTAAATAATTAGAAACGAATTTTCTGTGCATGAAGACTATTTTCTTGGACTCTATATAATGTTTATTAACTCTGAAAATGGTGGTTCGAATATTTGAAGCTTTGATCATGTTATATGAATTTATCCTAATCGCTATCTATAAAAAGGGAAAATAAAATAAGGAAATCCTAAGGATCGACTAGGGTTAGGGTTTAATTATACAAATCTGGTCATTATTTATGTTTTAAGGTTGTGTAATGATTAGTGCAATGATTGGATAATGAGCTAGGGTTTAGTTGTTTTGTATAAAACCGATTTGTATAAATTAAGGTAAAGGGCTTGTTTTGAAATTATTAAAACTCATGAGTATTTTTGTAATGTGTCATAATCTGGGACTAATCAGGTAAAAATATAAAGTGAAGGCCTTATGTGTAAATTTTGTATTTAAAAGGTTTAAACAAGTAATTTTGTATAATTATGAAACCGATTTAAAATAATTAAAGTAGAGGGACTAAAATGTAAATTCTGAAACTTGAAATCATTTTGAGTAAATAATGATATTAAGAGTGTTTTGGGTAACTTTGAGTATTTATGGGTCTATTGTGTAATTATTATGGAATTATGATTTAATATATAAGTTTTGTAAACTTAAGGGGCTAAATGTGTAAATTATGAAAACCGAGGGCTGAATGATACAATATGAATATTCTGAGGTTACATTCTGAAAATTTGTAAAATAATATGCTTGTTTGGTAAATATGGATATTAGAAGGATTAAATCATGAATTATGTAAATATAAGGTTTGTTTTGTAAATATTGTAACTAGAGGGGTATAAACTGTAAAATTTTGAAACTAAAGGGATTATGATGTCATTCTGAATAATATGTGTATTAGATTAGTAACTTGAAATATTTTCATGCTATACCTTTGAAATTAATGAAATTACAATTTGAACCCTAAACTATGTGAACTTGTCATAATAAACCCTGGACTTTTGTAACTTGATAAAATGTACTTAAATTCCAAAATAACTCTGATATAAAGACTTAACCTAATTTGTAACATTAAAGACTTGTTAATTCTGGAAACCTGCTAAATATGGAAAGTTACTAAAACTGGAAAGCCGACTAAAATAAGTAATCTGAATTAAATAAGTTTTTAATAAAACCAGTCATGAATTCGTGTAGATTCGCCGGAGATGGAGTTTGCTTCCGACCTTGGTATTTTTGTTGTGTTTCGTTTGCGGTATAAGGTACAAATATTCTGACCTTACCTCTTAAGGTTTCTCATGATTCGTTTACATCTTTCGATATTAGCTTTGAACCGTTATACTTTGCTCTGAGCCTTCTTATTAGGGCTTCCCTATAACTTTGCTATGCTCCCTTTGATTGATTCTCCTATGTGAACTGTTTGATTATGAACCTTTGATATGAACCTCTTATATGAACTTATGATATGAACTTTGATACGAATCTTTGACAATGAACCTTTGATATTGAACTTTTGATATTGGACCTTGATATTGAACAATTGCTATGAACCCCGAATTGTGAACAATTGATATTGAACCTTTAATTGTGAAGACTTACATATTGCTACACTTTGAACCTTTGATTGACCTTGATTGATACCGAGCCATTAACTAGGCATGGGGTTCCATGTCCGTGTCATTGATGCACCAATGGCATGACTCAGGTGTGGATGAGTGATGTTCCACACCGTCCCATTTTGTATTGATTATCGCTTCGGATATATTGTATGGCCACTATTGTTTTTGGGGCGTATGGATGCATCCTAGATTTGTATTGTATTGTATTGATATCGACATATTGGTTTGGTGATGTGGTTGGTGTGTGCAATACACCCCTCACATTTGGGAGCTAGCTACTCCATTGGTTACTGAGGTCTCCCTCCTATTGGTTTGGTATTCCGAGGTCACCCTCCGAATACAATGGCTACTATTGGTTACTTGGTCATTATTGCCACTATTGATATGGTTTGTTTTGTTGGCTCGGGGTAGATTTCGATAACCTTACACTTTTGATATACCTATATTGTACCTTCTACATTCCCCAATGCACCATATTCTGCATGCCTTATATGATGCCCTACTACCAAGATATATATATTCCATTGCTTGATCTGTCACACTCTTATTCCGTTAATTCCGATTATCGTTCCATTCACGTCATCGGGTTATTATATGTTTATTGGATTTGATTATGATATTCGTGCTTTATATGACTCACGAGTTACTCTGTATGATATGTATGTATGCGATATAAGATTTACTGTTGTCATCGATGATATGCTATCTTACGTTATGTGATCCTTTGATTTATCTCGGTAACCGTGCTTGTGTGAAATCGATTGTTGATCGGTTTACCTTTTATAACTCGTTCGATTAATCTCGTAGACTATGACTATCTCGTGGTTTCCTCATCGCTTGTTCTTGCCCCGCTATGTTTGCATTTGTTTATGCTACGTTTTGATTGGGTGAATGGTTCAATTTGTGACGTCTGGATTGTTAATTCGTTTAGTTGCTCGTATGTACGTAATGCATTTAATTAGAGTGTCCATCTTGTATTCCCACTCGTTACGTGTATTGCCATGTTTTGACCGTTATTGTAATCTTGGTTATGTTTTCGACTAAGAGTTTGACTGTGTGAATTGCCATGCTCATGATTAATTAATTGCTTCCGCTCTGTAGACATCTGTTGGGCTTGTATGTCTCCTGATTTTCCTGAATTGATTGTATGACATATATGTGGTATGGATGCGACACCTGCCATGTCTGCTTATGCTTCAGTTCTTGTATGTTTGGTTTGTATGTGCTTGTTTATATGTTACCGATACTTTGCTTTGCTTTGTTCTTCTTGTTATCTGTTCGTTTTGGATATTTGTATAATTGTGTTCTGCAGGATCCTCATTGACTCATTACTCTCATTTCGCTGCGACTTTGTTATCCGTTTCCTTTGTTTCATTTCGCATTTCAGATTTTATTTAGCTTTCGTTTTGTTATATCATTCCTTGGGCTTTTTAAGCTCAGTAGCATTTCTTTTCTGCGGCGGTGTTAGGTTTGAAGATGGGCTTTGATGGGGTGAGAGTTGGATTATTTGAGTGGACCAACCCTAGATACCTTATTATTTGGATTTATTTTGTTGGGCTATTGTTGGAGATTTCATTTTATTTTAGACATATTGGATTTTGTATTTTCCTTGTAAGTCATTCGTCTATATGACTTGGTAATTTATTCTTTAAGGCTTTCGCTTGTAAAATTTTATTTGTATGTTACGATATGACACGAGAATGTGATACTTCTACCCTCGTCGGGTTGGGGTGTTACAATTATGGTATCGAGCTCGAGTTTCGTCTTGTTGACCTTAGGATTGACCCGTGAGGACTTGGGTAGACACTAGGCTTCCGTACATTACGATCTTCTCCGATTATTCGATTGTCGTTCGATTTGATTTAGATATTCGTTTATCTTCTTTGGTTGGCCTCCTTCTCTTTGCATTTGATTTTGTTTATTTTGTTTTCGCACATCCGTTTGTCGATCGTTAGATGGAGACTACCGTGGAGCCGAAGACGATGGTGCCGAACTGCGTTCTTGCAGCAGATCTCGGTGGAGAGGTTCGTGAAGCGGTCGTAACCGATTGCCGTCTTCTTGGAGACATCGGGATCTTGTTGGAGGAAGCGGACGGATCAACCAAAGACGCAAAGGGCGAGCGAGATTCAACCGGTGGTGAAGGTTCATCTACCATATGATCAGGCGCGACTTGTGTTACTCGATTCGTTTGTCACGCGTTTTAAGGCGGTTTGATATCTTGCTACGTGATTTTGATCGGCATTACTTTTCTTGATTTGTTCGAACTCGGTTTGAATCGTGAAGTTTTATCATTTAGCATTTTGGTGATATCTCAACTTTTCTTTTGGACCGTCAAGAATGAGTCATGAGGAACCGTTTTGTGCAAGTTGGTGGCATTCTTTCATTGTGATATGGTAAGTTGATTTGATGTGATATATGCTATATATTGTGATCAGTCCGCTTTGGTATGTTACTTGGTATCCGTATATGATATGTTTTGTCGTGATATTGGTTATGTGATTTGTCATGACCGGGATGAATATGATGACGATAAGGGCTTGTTATGTGATGCAAGTATTATGACGCCCGATCAGCGTGATAATACCGAGATCATATAATTTGAACTTATCGAAATCATCTGACGTGTTAGGAAATGCACGGGTTGGTGCGTGAATGGAATAAGGCTTATATCAGTTATTTGACACCTCGTGTTGGCCGAAATCCTGTATCTCCTTGCGAAACTCCAGCGACATACGCTATGTGTAAGTTCAGTATGCTTTGGACCGAAATCGTTTTGATCTATGCGAAGCTATGGATTGCTACGTCATCTTAAAACTCGAGCGTCTCGTACCTCTGCGACTTCAATTTTCGAGGACGAAAATTTTCTTTTAGAGGAAGAGTTGTAAAACCCTAAAATCTCAAACGTGAAATGGCAATTTTGCCCTCAAACTAAAAATTTTGCAAACTCGGAAAACACGTCAACATCGTTTAACAAGTTATATCATCAATAATATACACACATTATGAAAATAATTAACTTTATGTTATGAATTAAATGTACACAAATAAATAAGTCCTAAGGTACGAAATAACTCTACAACATGTACTGATTCACCAGACTACAAAGGAGACTACATACATAATGAAAAGATAAGATTGGAAAGTCAAATAATTGGTCCCCCCCCCCTTGATGGCCGGATTTTTTGGGCTTCCCCCTTAATCACTATATCAATTTCATTAAACCATATTTACACATTTCCTTTTCATTCAAAAACACAAAGAAAACCCTAGATCTAAAATGACGGCACAAGAGTATTTTTCCTGTGATCTCTACACTCCTAGGAAGCCAAGAAAATTGCCAATTCGAATTTTGAAGGCATGATCTAATTATTGTAAATTTAGTTCATACATGAGGTAAAATTCATCATAATTCGTACAACCCTCCATAAATTCATTTTCCATTTTCATGAGTTCCTTACATCATATATGATATGTGAAAATTGGTTACAAGGTGTTTGGAGTCTCGTTTCTGCTCTTTGGAATTTTGGAGTCGTTTATCCTAACCGAGAGGAATGATTTCATCAAGCATGTTCTAAACGTTCTAAAATTTATATGGTATTTTTCTTATCTTATATTCATCCTATAAGTTCCAAATAAAATAATAAAAATGAACCATACATGGTATACGAATTATTGGAGAATTAAACCCTAAAAACGTGTTAAAACCCTAAATAATTAGAAACGAATTTTCTGTGCATGAAGACTATTTTTCTTGGACTCTATATAATGTTTATTAACTCTGAAAAATGGTGGTTCGAATATTTGAAGCTTTGATCATGTTATATGAATTTATCCTAATCGCTATCTATAAAAAAGGGAAAATAAAATAAGGAAATCCTAAGGATCGACTAGGGTTAGGGTTTAATTATACAAATCTGGTCATTATTTATGTTTTAAGGTTGTGTAATGATTAGTGCAATGATTGGATAATGAGCTAGGGTTTAGTTGTTTTGTATAAAACCGATTTGTATAAATTAAGGTAAAGGGCTTGTTTTGAAATTATTAAAACTCATGAGTATTTTTGTAATGTGTCATAATCTGGGACTAATCAGGTAAAAATATAAAGTGAAGGCCTTATGTGTAAATTTTGTATTTAAAAGGTTTAAACAGTAATTTTGTATAATTATGAAACCGATTTAAAAATAATTAAAGTAGAGGGACTAAAAATGTAAATTCTGGAAACTTGAAATCATTTTGAGTAAATAATGATATTAAGAGTGTTTTGGGTAACTTTGAGTATTTATGGGTCTATTGTGTAATTATTATGGAATTATGATTTAATATATAAGTTTTGTAAACTTAAGGGGCTAAATGTGTAAATTATGAAAACCGAGGGGCTGAATGATAAAATATGAATATTCTGAGGTTACATTCTGAAAATTTGTAAAATAATATGCTTGTTTGGTAAATATGGATATTAGAAGGATTAAATCATGAATTATGTAAATATAAGGTTTGTTTTGTAAATATTGTAACTAGAGGGGTATAAAGCTGTAAAATTTTGAAACTAAAGGGATTATGATGTCATTCTGAATAATATGTGTATTAGATTAGTAACTTGAAATATTTTCATGCTATACCTTTGAAATTAATGAAATTACAATTTGAACCCTAAACTATGTGAACTTGTCATAATAAACCCGGACTTTTGTAACTTGATAAAATGTACTTAAATTCCAAAATAACTCGATATAAAGACTTAACCTAATTTGTAACATTAAAGACTTGTTAATTGCAGAGCACGCTAAATATGGAAAGTTACTAAAAGCGGAAAGCAGAGCTAAAATAAGTAATCTGAATTAAATAAGTTTTAATAAAACCATCATGAATTCGTAGATTCATAGGAGATGGAGTTTGCTTCCGACCTTGGTATTTTTGTTGTGTTTCGTTTATGTATAAAGGTACAAATATTACGACCTTACCTCTTAAGGTTTCTCATGATTCGTTTACATCTTTCGATATTAGCTTTGAACCAGTTATACTTTGCTCTGAGCCTTCTTATTAGGGCTTCCTATAACTTTGCTATGCTCCCTTTGATTGATTCTCCTATGAGCTGTTTGATTATGAACCTTTGATATGAACCTCTTATATGAACTTATGATATGAACTTTGATACGAATCTTTGACAATGAACCTTTGATATTGAACTTTTGATATTGGACCTTGATATTGAACAATTGCTATGAACCTCGAATTGTGAACAATTGATATTGAACCTTTAATTGTGAAGACTTACATATTGCTACACTTTGAACCTTTGATTGACCCTTGATTGATGCGAGCCATTAACTAGGCATGGGGTTCCATGTCCGTGTCATTGATGCACCAATGGCATGACTCAGGTGTGGATGAGTGATGTTCCACACCGTCCCCATTTTGTATTGATTATCGCGCGGATATATTGTATGGCCACTATTGTTTTGCGGTATGGATGCATCCTAGATTTGTATTGTATTGTATTGATATCGACATATTGGTTTGGTGATGTGGTTGGTGTGTGCAATACACCCCTCACATTTTGGGAGCTAGCTACTCCATTGGTTCTTGAGGTCTCCCTCTATTGGTTTGGTATTCGAGGTCACCCCTCGAATACAATGGCTACTATTGGTTACTTGGTCATATTGCCACTATTGATATGGTTTGTTTTGTTGGCTCGGGGTAGATTTCGATAACCCTTACACTTTTGATATACCTATATTGTACCTTCTACATTCCCCAATGCACCATATTCATGTACCCTTATATGACGCCTCTACTACCAAGATATATATATTCCATTGCTTGATCACACTCTTATTCCGTTAATTCCGATTATCGTTCCATTCGCGTCATAGGGTTATTATATGTTTATTGGATTTGATTATGATATTCGTGCTTTATATGACTACGATTACTCTGTATGATATGTATGTATGCGATATAAGATTTACTGTTGTCATCGATGATATGCTATCTTCTTGTTATGTGATCCTTTGATTTATCCGTAACCGTGCTTGTGTGAAATCGATTGTTGATCGGTTTACCTTTTATAACTCGTTCGATTAATCTCGTAGACTATGACTATCTCGTGGTTTCCTCATACGCTTGTTCTTGCCACCGCTATGTTTGCATTTACATTTATGCTACGTTTGATTGGGTGAATGGTTCAATTTGTGACGTCTGGATTGTTAATTCGTTTAGTTGCTCTGTATATACGTAATGCATTTAATTAGAGTGTCCATCTGTATTCCCACTCGTTACGATGTATCGCCATGTTTTGTTCTTTGTTATAATCTGGTTATGTTTTCGACTAAGAGTTTGACTGTGAATTGCCATGCTCATCGATTAATTAATTGCTTCCGCTCTGTAGACATCTGTTGGGCTTGTATGTCTCTGATTTTCTGAATTGATTGTATGACATATATGTGGTATGGATCGACACCGCTATGTGCGCTTATGCTTGAGTTCTTGTATGTTTGGTTTGTATGTGCTTGTTTATATGTTACCGATACTTTGCTTTGCTTTGTTCTTCTTGTTATCTGTTCGTTTTGGATATTTGTATAATTGTGTTCTGCAGGATCCTCATTGACTCATTACTCTCATTTCGCTGCGACTTTGTTATCCGTTTCCTTTGTTTCATTTCGCATTTGATTTTATTTAGCTTTCGTTTTGTTATATCATTCCTTGGGCTTTTTAAGCTCGGCCGCATTTCTTTTCTGCGGCGGTGTTAGGTTTGAAGATGGGCTTTGATGGGGTGAGAGTTGGATTATTTGAGTGGACCAACCCTAGATACCTTATTATTTGGATTTATTTTGTTGGGCTATTGTTGGAGATTTCATTTTATTTTAGACATATTGGATTTTGTATTTTCCTTGTAAGTCATTCGTCTATATGACTTGGTAATTTATTCTTTAAGGCTTTCGCTTGTAAAATTTTATTTGTATGTTCTGATATGACACCAGAATGTGATACTTCTACCCTCGTCGGGTTGGGGTGTTACAGTTACCCTGTCACGACTTGGTCAGTTTGACCTGTTAGTAGCAAAAAATTTAAGATTCGTTTATTCACCTTTCTTCGTTGAACAAATATGCAATAGCTACAACATTATTTTACCAATGTAAGTCCATTTGCATGATGGTCTTGAGCAAATCGTTTAACATCATTTC
>CM040240.1:67044930-67292647 GCA_022545495.1 Chrysanthemum lavandulifolium | reverse complement strand
ACAATTCATTTCTAATAAGATTTATACCCGTTGAAAAGTACAAATGGTGTTATTGTGGTTTTGGGTGGTGTTGTTATTATTCTTATTATTAGTAGGAAGATATCGTCATTTTCTCAAAATCCGTAGACCAACAAAAGTTAAACACTTTTTATAAAATCGCAGGTAAATTAAAAACGTTGCAATATTGGACTCATTTTGTTCGCACTTTGAAAACCTTTTCAATGGTATATTTTTTTATAAGTAAATCCAGAGACCAAGCCAGAAATTTAAATTTAAAGGGGCCGTAATCATTATCATTTTTCATATAGTAGTAACATAGAATCAAATTTAACATGTAATTATGACAAATTTTGTGAAACAATATCGACGTTTATACATATATAGCTTATAAGACCTGTGGAATCCACGGGTTTTTAGAAGAGATATTGCAAAAAGATGAAAAATTAGTGTGTAAACAAAATAAGAAAAATAATGAAAGCAAAAAAAGAGTGAATGTGTTATTTATTAATATGAAGTAATATGTCAAGTACAATATAGACTACAATTATTGTAAGTAATAATGTAATAAACAACAATTCACGTCGTCTTCAATCTTGACAGTCTTGAAAAAGAAACCTATGTACTGGGAAGTAGATGAATTGGTAAGGCAATAAAAATTCGTCGAGAACCTAATAAAGCATGAAAAGAATGTGTAAGTAAAACATTTGTGTGAATGACAAAACATGTAAAAAACAAATGCATATCACATTATATGAATATCCGTACATACCTGTTGATAACTGATCAAAGACCGTGAAGAACCTCTTTATATACTACATTTGTAGTAGTCTTTAATAACTTACTATCGGCATCAGAAATAACAACCTTCAAACCCTTTTTGCTTTTCTGCGTGAAAGAGCCACATATAATTGTCCATGTGTGAAAACAGACGTGGTAGGTATAAACCAACTTTAAAGTGATTGTCCTTGGCTCTTGTTTATCGTCATGACAAAATAAACCGACACGTGAAATTGTTTGCAAGCCACGATCTTGAGTGGTAGCGTTTATCCGATGGAGTAATTTTCAACCTTGAAAGTATAACCGTATTCCCAAAATGTGTTCCGTTAATTATTTTGGCTTGAATAGACGCACGCTGTTAATTTAGTGACTTGAAGCCTTGTCCCATTACATAAACCTTGTGATTGATTAATGTTTCTCAACAACATTATTGGGACACCGACCTTCAATGCAAGCTTATGGTTTGGGACACCGAAAATTTTAAACCGTTGATAAATTCGGTGAAAACACGGCTTGATCTATAGCACCACCACGGTCATTTTATCTATGTTGTCACAACTAAGATAAACCATTTCTTCACCGAGAAAGGTTTTAAGCAAATGATCGTAAATACTATCAACCACTTCATTGGTTGGAGCAAGAATGGCCTTTTCACGGAAGTAAGACGGATCACCTATGTTATCCAAAATGTTTGGGTAAGTGAAATCTATAATAGATTGTACGGATCATTAGTTTCATGTATTAGAATATCTTGATTATATCTATCAAAACCTCTCCGTCGTGTTGTCCTCCAATATCTCCATCTCTACTTTCAATATCCATTTGGCAAATTCCTTTATCTCGCCTACATCCTCGGTAGTGATCCAACATAAAGGTGCATATTAGCGGTTAATTTTAACACTTTTCAATGATCCCACAAGTACGATTGTTTTAAATATGCACTTACAATGTCTTCTTGGGAACCTTTTGGAATAACGGCAGCACACGCTAAAATCACCGCCAAATACTACGATCATATTACCAAAGGCGCATCAAAAGTGTCGTACTTGTTCTTCGCAAGATATCTCTCAAGGACCTATCTAAAGCCTCAAAGCACGCTTTATTTGTCATGGGAGCCTCATCCCAAATAATAAGCTTGCATTTCTTCAACAACATGCCCGTGTCACTTTGGAGTTATTGAGCACGTAGAAGTCTCATCAATATTTATCGGGATATGGAACCTTGAATGAGCAGTCCATCCACCTGACATCAATAAAGATGCAATGCCACTTGATGCAACGTTTATGACTATGTCATCATTTCTTCTAATCCGTGCAGCAAGGGTTTTCCATAAATATGTCTTACCATCCCTCCGTGATCGTATACAAAATAATTTCCTCCTCTTCCATTTGTAACAGACGTCATGATGGTGTCATATACATTTCTCTGTTCCGTGGTTAACGCGGCATATAGAGTCTCGTATTCACTGTAACTCGATGGATTATAATCTCTCTCAGCAAAGATTAGCCTGTTACCAAAGTCGGCGATGTAAGTGTCATCTGGATAAGGATGTTCTGGAAAAGCCTTCAAAGTGATGCCTCTTGAGCGCATAAGTTGTTCTATATAGAACAAACAAACATTCTTTTTCTCGTCGTCGCTTAGTCGTAAACCTGTATCAAATTAGGCATATATGAGGCTTAGCATATGTATGCAAATAACAGTTATCAAAAATAGTAAGTAGTGTAGGATATTTATAGTGTAACATACATATCGTAAGAATCAGTAGATACATTTTTTGTTGAAGTGACTTGCAAAAATATGGTCTTTTAACAGATTTGATGAATCAAGAATTTGTAATAATTAACCATTTCCATTCATGTATACATTTATAGACAAAGTTAGTAACAAAGCTAAGTTGGTGGTTATACGGAACGCCTAAAAGAATTCTTCTCTTGTACTCGACATCTTCGATAGCAAATGCCAAGTTTGTAACCAAGCATCAATGGTGTGTCAAGCTCCTTTTGGGACAATAATGTAACAAAAGGTCGCGTAAATGCTTTCGGTGAGGACCAATGGGCTGCCTCTTTAATACCCTCAATATGTTCCTTGTCGTCATCTAAAAGTCCCATTGCGTAGCGACATCTTTGTAAGTAGGATAAACTACACCGTTAATTTTCCTTATCTCGCGTGATTTTGACAACCTTTTTGACTATTTAGTAGCATCCTACAATAGTAACCTTCACCTGCTGAGATTGGCACATTATGAATTCTGCCAATTGCATATTGTTTCTTCCTATGTGTCCAGGTTCTTTTTGCAAGATTCCATACAAATTTTGTAGGAAACTTAGCATATGTTAACTCCCTTGCTGATGGATACATTTCGTTCATATGCATCCATGATTCAAACATAGAAGCACCAACTGTTGGTTTGTGAATAACGGTTTCAAGGTCGAGTTCTCACCAAATACAATGGTTGGTCTCCTTCGAGATGAAATGAGAGCGTTCAACATTTGGTGTTCTATAATGTATCTCAAATCAAATATTCTCAAGCGGCTTCACGAGATAGGTACCTACAATCATAGAACGCCTTAATCTCGTCAACGGGTTTATCATTCATTGATGTCTTGATTCTTCTTTGGTTCATACAAGCTGTCTTGATACTCTATCGGGACCTTTGTTTATGTATTTAAACAAATATTTTATTGATCCCGTCGATTGCACCATTCAACATTGATGTGGCATTGATAACGTTTCAATAACATAGCGTTATACGGAATAACAAAACATTGTGCAACTTATGTCCACTCTAACAACATGAATCCGTTATCACGTCTTCTATATATGGGGTAGCCTTCGAGTCAATGAATGTGTTGCATAAACTTTTAGGGAAGTGTTTGGTACATTTACCATCATCCATGCAAACTGATTTGGGTCATCAACACCACATGGGCCATGCATCATAAAATCGAAACTAACTTGTGTAGACCGGGATCCTCATTTTGGTCTGGTATCTCAGCGGATATGTGTTTGTCAATATGTTCGGCGTTTGGCAGTTTGTCATCCTTGTGTAGAAACAAACAAACATGTGCATGTGGAAGCCCTCTTTTTTGAAATTCAACGGTGTATACAATTGCACAATATTGTTCAAATAAACATAATATCAGTTGTAATTCTAATTATAGACATTTTTGTATAAGACTACAATCTTGATGAATGTGGTGTGGCCTATAAATAAAGAACATACCTGCTTGAACACGTCCGAACAAATGCAACTCTTTGATATCCTTCATCAGGTGATCGAGTTTCATTTTAAAAACTCGAGATACCACATCAAGTCGATCTGCAGATGAAAGCTTATTCTCGCGCATATATCTTTCAATCTCTGGCCATTTAGGGTTGCATGTGATCGTTATAAATAAATCTGGACAACCATACCACCTACACAATGCCATGGCATCCATATAATTTTCTTGCATGTACCTTGGTCCGCCAAAGAAAGAAGAAGGCAAAATGATAGGCTTTCCAACCGTGGACGGTCGCTATTTCCGATGCGACGCTTTGGCCTTGTTTGAATCGTATCACACCTTAGTTTAGACCGTTTGGAGCGATGGAAAACATACGCGCTCTCTCAACCATGGCGAAGCCATCCATAAGAAATTCTTTGGAACAAACGACCTCCACGTATGAATAAATTCTTTGTATTCGGGTCGTCACATATCGATAGGCAAACCACTCATGCATAGTAACTGTTTTTTCATTCTTTTCACTGGCCGGTTGTCCTGATCTATTTCTGTGTGGTATTCCTAAATAATACCCATCTTACGCACAGGGCATCAACAAAGGGTATTGCAAGGGAAGGTACATAGGATGAAAAATATTGATACGCTGCAAACCTTCACCAAACTTTTCTATCACAATGTCCCTATCTTCTGCGCATGCATCCAAGTCTCCTACAATAAGTCCAGCAACCTCGTCGGCAGTTGGAAGATTGTATTGCCGTCCTCTTGCCCGCTTTGCTATGAGCTTTATTCTAATATTTTGCTCATTGTCTTACGTGTAGCGGTCGCGTGCCCTTCTAAATGTTTTGACCAAATCACTTGATGTATCCAAAATATCTTTCACTTCATTGATAATGTTTCGATCAAGAGGTGTCTTTGAATTAGAAGTGCCAGACGAAGCAGATTTTGAACCACTGTTAATAGAGTAACGGGACAAACATTAGGTAAGAGAGAATATTTAGCAATCTTTTTTGTAAAAATGCAGACAAAATAATAAAACATGTAATGTAAATTACCTTAAAGCAGCTGCTCTATTCTTGGTTTCATTTTGCGTGTCATATATATACAACTGTGCAAACTTTGGAGGAGCCTCGTTTTCCGGAAGTAAACTACCAATACTATGGTATGTTTGACTATGTAAGCGAAAAACATACGGACCTCATCCTTTCTTGTTGATTGTGTCATCAACCTTGCCACCCATTGAAGTAAACGCATAAACATCTTTGTTGTACATTCTAATGTTGTTTACGAAATTTTGACTTTTCTTTGTTGTCATTGAAGAATAAATCAAGTAACATTTTGGAGCGGAGGTGGTTGTGGAAGAAAATTTTCCTTGCCACAACATATGGAATAAGCTTTTCCCAAAGATTAGCATTCCCTTGTTTTATACGCTTCCCATAATAGGGCACGACATTCTTTACACTCGAGCGTAGGATCGCCAATGTCATAGTACTCACTCACGTAAAATGATATATTTTAATTAAGCGGCTAAGAAATAGCATCAAAATTGTGCAATGATGGCGAATAATATTGACTTATACCATCAGATATACCGACGTATTTGTCGTAAAATTTCCTGACAGGTCCATCTTCATCAAGATTAAAAACAATCGGACTGCGAGATTGTAACGTTGGTCTGTTAGACCTTTTTGGTCTTCTTGAAGATTCTCCTGCTTCGAATGTTGATTTTTGTGTTGCTAAACCATGAATGCCATTTGAAACCCCAGACGATTGTGTACTTCTTGGACGTGCATTACCTTGACGAAGCACATGTGTTTGAAAAGTAACTGTGAAAACAAAAATAGTTCAAGAATGCTTACATTATATGGATCAAACAAATGCATGAAAACACTATCTCTAATTTTGAAACGTACCCATTGAAACGTTAGTAAGTTGAGTCTGTCGTTTGCGTAGTGCGACAACCAGAGTTAATTGAGGAGCGTTTTTGTTCACAGAATTGGTACCTATTTATATAGAAATTTATTATAATAGTCTCCTAAAAACATAATGCGAAAACAAAGTAAAAACTCAAACAAAGAATAACAAAAACAAATAAAATTCTCTACGGTTGGTTGTGATTTGTATAATATGTACCTTGGTTATCGTTGATAATGGTGAAGTGTTTGTTTGCACGTATTCTTGAAGTAGTGATACGTTGTGGTGTTATTTGAGTATTTTGCAACACGAGATGTAGTCATGTGAGTTTTCGCATACAAAACACTCGATAACCAAACAAATTACTTTAAACATACAATCACAAAAACTAAATATTTAATTTATAGTTTACCATTCTGTAAAGGAGTTGGGTGAATATTTTATGGCGACACGTTGCATCTATTGTGACCATTGCTGCCTACATTTGACATTCAAAATATATATCAGGCGTGTATGAAGAATTACAGCTAGATAAGTATAGTGGAAGAATATCAGTGATCATATAATGAAATTTTCTTAGGTATTAAATATGTATAATGTTAGGAATCAGAAATTCCATATGTGAAGAGTCGGTCACCCCAAATATTATCTAGCATAAGTTAGCTCATAGACATATCGTCTGTTACGTTATTTAGTAGTTAGTTTGTAGCGTAGAATAGTTTAGTGTAACACCGTGGAGGAAGGAAGGGTCTTTACCCACTGTATCCCTGATCCACAGGCCGTCAGGAGGTCGTTTAGTTTGTAACCTATAAATACCCTCTACCTCCTAAGGTAGAGGGTTGGATGTTCATTTGGAATCTAACCTTCCATGAATTTCTCTTTCTAGAATATCTCACTTTCTCTCTCTAAAATCATCTAATCATACGCCTTATTTGTGATTGTTCTTGTGTTTGTGAAATCCAATATGTTACAAATGGTATCAAGAGCCATGTTTTGATCATCTCTCTTACATATACTTGGATTTCTAGTGGTTTTAGATGGTTTTTGAGTTTGAAAAAGTTTAGTGGTTTTTGCATCATTTGGATCATTTCTTGTGTTAAAGTTTGAATTTTGGGTGTACTTTTGTGTTAAGAATCATTGTAAGTGCTTGGGTTTTGATTTGGTATGCTTGAATCACTATGGTTGAGCTTGTTTTGGATTGAAAAGTGTGTTTTTGAAGTTTTTCTTGCTAGCGACTTGGTTCTCGGAGTGTTTTTCATCTTAGCGACTTGCTTCAGTAAAAGTTAGCGAGTTACACTGTTAGTTGTTAGCAACTTGAGCCTAGCGACTTGTCTATTGAGACAAGCCGACAAATAGTACAAGTTAGTGGATTCTCCACTCGGCCTAGCGACTTAGTGAGGTTAGCGACTTGCTTGAAACTGATAGCGAGTTGTAGTGTAAAATGTTAGAGACTTGATACTAGCGACTTGGATCTTAGCGAGTTGTTCTTTAGCAACTTAACTGTGTCTAGCAACTTGGTGCTTAAAGACGTGTCTTCTAAATTCGTAGCGACTTGGTGTTATGGTTCGTGGCGAGTTGTCTTGTTAGCGACTTGTCTATATAGAAATTTGGTAAATTGATGCAAGTTACTCATATCTAATATCCATCAACACAATGTCTTACATCACTGACCCTTTAATCTCCAAAGTGCTTGAACTTTATGATACCTCACAGAACAATGAAACTAGTTGCTATTCTGAATGTTCTACCTTGATTGACTCAACAATTTATGATCAACACACTTCACAATCTTAGTCAAAATCTAATGAGTCACACTTGGTATTGACAAATGATGCAAGGAAAATGGAACGCAACATTGAGTCCTTTCAACTACTTCATCAGCACCTCACACATCTGTTATCCACAACTAGGCATCGAACATGCAGTGCTCTCTTTCGTCAGGACTTATCCACATTGACAAGAGCGTGTTCTTGAACTTAGAACAACTGAAGCTTCAAATTACCAAAAGAAGGTATTAACGGAAGACTCGAATCTCGCACTTCAAGTAATATACAACCAATTTCACCATTTATCAATGTGGAATATTCCACAGACTTTGATCAACATGTGATGGAATTTCATTCAAAAACATCTTTGGAATGGAAATTCATGAGTACATCAACACATTTGTTCAACTTATGGATAATGTGGAAATGTACATTAGGGAAGTTGCTCAAGTGAATGTTCAGTTGAATGTGTTGAATGGGTGTCAGATAAAATCAAATGAAAGTTGTGATAAATCAGGTAATGGACCAGTTGAAAGAATGGATGATGCTGAATGCGGTATATCAGATACAACAAAGGATGATGAAACCGACTATACTGAATACAAAGGCTCAGAGTCTGAGTCAGAAAAGCTTGAATCAGTTGCATCTCGGTACCTCACGGTATGCATGAGGAGATTATCGATGCCATCCCAAAGAAATGATCCGGAGTTATGTAATGAGGTACCATAATCGATCAACATAACGCATCCACTAATGTGCACGATCATTTTATCCTAACTCGATCACGATATTGATAAATGTTTCTTGGTTAAGCCTGAATCTAAAATCTTCAAAACAAATGACATGGTTGAAAAAGGGGTTTATGATGAACTTTCAAACAAATACACAATTCTTGAAAAACATTGCATTTCCTTGGAAATTACAACACAACAAAGAGAAGAAAGTTTTCTTACTACAAATACCAGCATAAATCCGCAATTCCCATAATTTCGAGAATTTTTTGAAATTAACCACTTAAAAAACTAGATTCAGGACAAAGATTCAACAATATGCAATCTGAAATTAGAACTCTCAGATCTGCATAAGAAATGTAACATTAGGATGAACAATCCTAACCATGAAATGAATGATACACTTAAATCTAGGAATGATGAATTGGCTCAATGTGTGTCCAACCTATTGAGGGAAAATGAGTCCTTAAGAAAGAACTTATTAGAGAACAATTCCAAGTTGATAGATCAAACTAATTCCTTCTTGGCTGACATTGATGCCCTCAAAGCCCAAATTCAGGATAAGAGCTTCACTATTGTTGCCTTAAAAAATGAACTTAGGAAATCTATTAGAAATAGGGTGAACACTAAGTTTGCAAAACCATCAACCTTGGGAAAGCCAACTGTTCAGAACAACTCAAAACATACTATAGTTAGGCATCCCAATGCTTTTAGAGCTAAAAGATTTAAACCATCGAAATCTAGGCTTGCCTCCAAAGTTGATGCGAATACTGTTTTGATAAAACCAGTCACTTCATACTTCATTCCGATATGATGAATAACAAACCCCAGGTTAATGTTCAAAGTTCTAAGATCAGGAATACTAGGAGTTCATCTAGTTCTCATAAGAAGCATCAAATGGCTGATCAATCCCCTAAGAAACCAACTAATTACAAAAGGACCAATATTCAAAAGAAGGAAGTGTCTACATCCAAATCTACTAGCAGCTATTTCAAATGGATTACCACTGGCAGATTATTTAAGTTTACAGGATCCAAACGGACTTACATACCTAGATCTTGCCTTAAGTGGATGCCCACAGGAAAACTCTTCAAGAATATTGAACCTAAAGGGATCTCTAGTAATGACACGCCTAGATCAAACTGTGCAACATCCAATAGTGAGATTACTCATGTCACTAACTCATCTATTTGCAATACTACATATGCTTCTAGTGCAATGTGTCCTCAGTCTTTTTCAGGTACAATGCTCAATTCAATCTGGAACATCATGACTTGGTTTCCATCAGAAATGAATATTGCTCACTCAGGAATTGTAGCTTGCCCGAATTGATGTACCTCGTACTTTGACTCCTATTCGACTTGAATCAGGACTCGCTCTTATAAATCGTGTACAAATCGGTTTAATATATATATATATATATATATATATATATATATATTTAAATCGTTTACAAATCTTTTTAATATCAAAAATCAAAAATCTTTCTTGCTAATATCAAAAATCATTTTTTTAATTCATAATTTAAATCGTTTCCCACAACTAATAAAGATATATCTCTTGTTATCGATAACATCTACGGTCCTAGAAATGTCATTCAATAATGACACGGGATCATAGATGAAGTTCGAACAAAAGATATACTCTTGTTTTATAACTGGTGGGTTGAATTCAATCAATGTTCATTAGTGACATTGATTGAGAGGGAGAATTTTACAAGTTATCTCGTTTTTCTCTGCACCATTGTTGGATATGTATTATGTTTCATGTTTCATGTTTCATTGTTGGAAATGCATGTCTTTGTCTTGTCATGTTTCATGGTGTCCTCTGTGTTAGTTTGCTTATCTTATTATGTTATCTTATATGTTATCTGTTTCAGTTTGCAATCTGATAAGTTCATGGACTGAAAGTGTCTATAATACATAATATGATAGATAGCAACTTACCTTTAACAGAGTTAGCGACTTGGCAAGTAAAGTCTTAGCGATTTGTTATTTATATTTGCTAGCGAGTTGCTAGACGTTCACACAAGTACAGGGACTTAAATTGGAAACTTGGTATTCTTGATAAACAACTGTTCCTATACCCCCTAGTGACTTGACGTAGTTTTCATTATTTTCAAAATCTCAAAAAGATTTTTTTTTTCTTTATTCTCTCTCTCGCATACATTTCATCCTAGCAACTTAACTGTGGTATGTTTAGTATCTATTATTCTTTGCCTTTCAAACTTATGATTTAGATGTTATCCTAACTCTGTTCCCATTACAGATTCCCACTGTGCATTTGATCCTCATCACTTGATCCCCTCACTTAGGTTTGTAAATGGATTCGCTTTAATGAGATCACTTGACATGTTTATGATGGATGTTTAGGCTTTATAGGAATGATTTGAGGGTTAATGTGTTGTGTTAATAGGTTGTCTTTGCGCGTGATATTGTATTTGTAATTAAATGTGTTGAGTTAGAGTCCTGTGTATTTGTTTGTGTTCATTGTGGATTGTATCCGTTCTATGTAGCGATTTGAGTGAGTTAGTGTAATGGTGATGGTTGTTGATTGGACTGTGCTGTTTTGCGTTAGTTAAGAACTTGTTCTTGGTAGCGACTTACTTGTGTTCTTCATAGCGACTTGGTTCATTAATTATGTCTGTGTTCATACTAGCGACTTGCTTTAGTGATGAGTAGCGACTTGGCATTGTTACTGTTGATAGCGACTTGTCTTTACAAGTTAGCGACTTAGTAACTTTTCACATAGCGACTTGGCCTTATTATTTTTGATAGCGACTTGTCACTACAAGTTAGCGAAATGCAAGTTCAATTTTCAAGTGGCGACTTGTTTTATTAAATTATTTAAGGTGATTTGCTATTATAATCTCATGCTAGCGACTTGGTTCAGGATTTCCTGTAACGACTTGTATTGACAATTTGCCCTTAGCGACTTGCTATAACATTGTTGTTTAAGCAAGTTGTATCTGGTTTCTCTTGTAGCAACTTGATATGACAACTTGTTTTAACAACCTGTTATAACATTTCCTTAATCGCATTTTGTGTCATGAAATTATTTCATAGCAACTTTGTTTTTAACTAATTTGATTCAAAAACAACTTGTCTCTCGATAACTTTCACAAAAGGAGTTGTTATTTTGAAAATACTAATGCTACTTAATCTATTTTCTAAGCACTTCATTATGTTTATGGGTACTTTGTCAAGTTTGCTATTTGTTGTGTCTTTGTCATGAGATTGCATTCTATAGTGCTTAACTAACCACATCTTAACTAACATGCTCTCAATCATTCTTGTTGTGTGTGCATCTTTAGATCTTCAATGGCAAACACAACCTCATCGAGAACCTTACTACCTCTGCTCCACCCAAAGTTCTTACTGAGACAACGAAATCTTTCACGAAGATAAATGGGTAGAGATAGGAAAAAGTAAGCGTATGTGGATATGGAAAAGTTGCAACAAAATCCAATACTTAAAGTGTCAATTGATATCCTCAAAACACAAATTTCTTGATTACCCTAACCAAGCAATGCACAATTCCCACCATTTACCTACAACAATTTTGGAACACCATTGAATGGGACAAAATCACGGCTCAATATACTTGCAAGCTGGATGATAAGGAATTTGTGATCAATTCTGACATTCTCAGTGTCACACCCCCAAAATATCGCAGCGGAACGATAGTGTCATTGGGGTATGACGTCATAGCACAAAGTATGGATAAAGAAAACGACCTCTATAATGAGACGTTTTAAAGAGTTTACCATTCGATTAAATAAGTTAAAGTTTACAACACATGAGATCCCAAAGTTTGATAATACATTAAGGTTTACAAAACATGTCGAATGGTAATAGATAAAACACTAGACTCCAATGTATGCCATGAGACCCAAAAGCTCCATGAAATGCTATCGCCTTACAACCTGAGATAAACATGCTAAAAAGTGTCAACACAAAGGTTGGTGAGTTCATAAGTTTGTTGAAAATGATTTGAAAAAGTCTATAAAGAATGTTGATGCGAAGAAAGGCCTTGTAAATCCACTCGGTTCCAAGTTCCGCCCATACAAAACTTGCAACTGTGTGTTTACAACCCATTGCCAAAATATGGAATTGTCAATCTTGTTTGTAAGTAGGACATAGGTGCATACGATATATACATGTACTTAATGCAAAGAATCACGACCAACTGAACCTCTCGACAAGTCTAAATTGTTTGTTATGTTTCATTGAATAATGATTATATTCACCCAGTCACGTCATCAAGGACCCAGGGTGGGGGCGTCGACCGATAGTACTATCAATACCTCTCCGCGGCTCCCACAGGTTAACGATTACTAACGTATGTATGTTGATGCATAATTGAAAACAAGTTTAGCACATTAAGGCACATATCGCAATAAACCACATAATGTCCAAAGTGTATAAGAAGTATAGTGTAACACAATTGTATAAATGGTTTGAGTATTCAAGAGTAAAAACAAGTATTTAAGCATGTATCTCCCCAAAGAGTTTGTAAGAGTTTAAGCAGTAAGCGGGGTATGAACTCACAGGTATGATTGATATGCTAACAAAATGAAGTGCACTAAAATGAGGCTCGGAAACTATCCGACCTAAAATGAATGTCATGACTTGAGTTATGATATGTTGTCGTGAATCGTGATACAATGTTGTGCATGCAACTCCATATGATATCCATACCACTTATGCGTTTTGGAAATAATGTTTATCGTCAAAATATATGTTTATGACATCTCGTCAGTATATAAAATACTCTACATGTAGTTATGTTGAAACAACCTCCTATGATAGCCGCAAAATGGTGCACACAGTGTTAGGAAACGAACTCAACAGTTTTGGAAAGCTTGTGTTATTATCTCAAAGTTTTAGTATTTAAGTTTACATCCTAGAGGTCTCGATCACAAAGAAAATATAGGTTAAGTATTGTACTTTGGTCCAAAATATAGTTTAAAGGATGGTTTTCGCCAAGTTTGAGTGACTATATGTTATTCGTTACAACTCCGCTCAACAAACGGTTTAACATTTTGGAAAATATGCTAGGCGAACTTACTTTTACTAGAAGACATCACGTTATAAAAGTTTTACATCATTGTTAAAAACGTCCGCCAACATGGTCCTTTAGTTGCCGTAGTATGTTTTAATAGAAATATATTAATTTTGCTAATAGAATAAAGTTACGGCAACTTGGTTTATCGCGTGTAATTTAATCGTTACAAGTCCGTTTTCTCGTTTTCTACATCCTTAGATTCGTGTCAAAGTATACTAATATATTTTTGATAAGTCGACACAATTTATAAAGCTTAAGACTCATTTTGACTCGTAAAGAGTGACATTTCATGCTGAAATTTACGAAATTAATAGTTTTCATCGTCAAACTTGAAAAATTCATATCTTCTTCGTTATAGCTCCGTTTAATCCGTTCAAGCGCCGTTTTAGTTTTAAAGTGTATTTTCTAAATATCTAGCCCAAAATATTATACCCACTGTCGGATTTTCCCGAATTAAAAATATGGACAGACCCTATTTAAAAGCGTGTCGAAATGAGTTTTCTCGCCAAACCTATTCTAACCCATTCAAAACAGCCCGGAGCTATTCTAATCCTACCATCCACCTTCTTAGGGTGTCATGGGTTCCTAGACGTCACCAAAAATAATATATAACAAGGAGTAATTATAGGATGACTTATATATATTCATAACTCTTAAAAATCAATGAAAAAGTGGTACAACATCATATGACTTGCATGTTTTTGCTCAAATATGATGAAATGAATATGAAAGATGAAAAATAAACATGAGATACTTACAAGAATACTTGATGAGGTTTATGAGAACAAAAGGGTTAATCCTAATCACCCAAGGTTTTTATTTCAAAACCTATACAAAGAGTGATACTAGTGTATAATAATCTTGTCTAGAAAATTTTTGGGATGATCCTCCTATGATCCTTGGCTGCCGGTTTGTGGAGAAGAAGAGAGAATGGATATTTTTGATTTTCACCTTTCAAATAATTGTTGTATGTGTTTGTATTAGATTTATTAAACATTAATAGGGATAGATATTTTGCAAGTCTAAATGAGTCATCCCCCTTGTGTCGACAAGGGGGTTTTTGGATGAGAAATACATTTTTTTTATATAATGTATAATGAAGTATATTGTATAGTTAATTGAAGACATGTAGTAACTTGAATACACATTTGAGTATTTAGGGTAGCGTTAGATAAAAATAAATTTTAATGGGTCAAGATAAAACATATTGAGGTCGAAAAAATTTTAAAATACATTTCTTGAAAGATTTGAGTGAATAAATATTTATCGGGTTGAATTTAAGAAAACCGTCGTAATTTATATAAACATAACAATTTATATACGAAATAAATTTAAAACATTGGGTAAACTAATAATAATATTTTTATAAACTTAATATGAGTATAAAAATATATTGTGATAAATTTTTGGAAGTATCGGATCAATTGTTTAAAATAATTAATTACGCGATAGCGTTTATTTAATAAGAAATTATGCGTTTAATGTAAAATGCAAAACCATGCATGAGCTAATATGATGAATGTTGAGTTTGAGAAATGACCGGAATTTGAGAATTGTGACACTCAGCAAGGCCTTAGGAATCACACCCTGTAACCCCACAATATGATCTGAACCTCCACCAAGTACGGAAGAGCTAATAGTCTTTCTGATTGGTTTGGGTTATCAAGTTGGCATATCAAGGGCTTCTGACATCATTACCAGACACATGTATCAACCTTGGAGAGCAATGACAACAGTTCTCAACTTATGCTTATCAGGCAAAACATCAGGGTTCGATAAAGTGAGGATTCCCATCTTACAAATCCTATGGGGTATCGTCAATGGGGTGAATGTTAATGTCTCGGAACGTATCTGGGAAGAATTCTTGTTGTCAATGAACACATTTATCTCCGATAGAACAAACCTTTAGAATAAAGCTCAGGGTCGAAAGAAAGTAAACAAACTTGTGATTCCTAGCATCAGATTTTCAAAGCTTGTTATCCAGTACTTGCAACAGACTCATAACTTCAACCCTAGGAGTGAATCAGCCCTACATAATGCTAAGGATGAATTTGTTCTCGGCAACCTCAAATATATTGCTAGAGGTGTCAATAAAGAGATATTTGACGCCAATTCACGATATTCTTCTCACCGACGATATTAAGAAGACATATCACTTCAAACTGTACAAGAAAAGGGCTTCCGGACCAGTGTCAATGTTGATGTCTCTCCACTCCACCACAACCCAAAATCTAAATCTACTTCTAGCCCAAAGACTTCATATGCGCCTTCCAAAAGGAGATGTGAAAGGTCACAACCCACGACACCACAACCCGAAGCGAAAAGAAAGAAGAAGGAAGTGGAAAAGGAAATGTTGAGGAAACGAGGTTTGAGGGGTAATCTGAGTTTGATTGATGAAGATGATGTTGCACCGCAACTAGGAATCAAGCAAAGCCTAGAAAGTCGAATGTGAGAGCACCGGTTGGAGGTGTCATGTTAAGAGAACTCGAACGAGCCACGCCCATACAACTCAATCACACAAGACAAAGGGAAAGGATTGTTGGTGTAGATGACGAACAAGCCGCTCACATGCTTGACCATCTCCTCTTCACCATCAAGAAGTACCACTTAATTTGAGTCAAGAAAATAAGTGTTGAATCATCTTCAGCTCAAGAACAATCTGGATTGGAAAAGGAGGTATCTGAAGCACAAGAAGAAACTCCTGCATCAAGTGATACCCAGTCTGATCAAAATGATGAAGAAGAATTGCTGAAAGACTCACAAGAGAACTTTGAGACAAGGTCTGATGAACACATGCACTTGGAAGAACCTAACATGTCTATTGGTTCTCTATCCTCATTGAAGAACCTTGATACAGATCTCTCATTTGGTGATCAGTTCTTAAATGACAAACCCTCTGATAACGAGCCGTTTAAGAAAAATAATGAGAAAGAGGAAGGCGAGTCTATGTATATGGTTGATATTGACAGAAGACACTTCAACCATCCCTCCTATGTCAAGACCGCCTCATACAACCATACCTCCACCACCCAAACCCGCTAATGATCCATCAAATGTTGTCACCATCGGTGAAACCATCACTCCTCCGCCTCACCACCCCACGCTTCACCTCCTCCAACAAAACTATCGAGCAATTGCTCAAGAGGCTATGACATGTATTGCAACTATTGAGAAGCATTTTCCTATCGTTGTCAATAATCTTGATAGTCGTGTCAAAAGTCGGAGAATATTAACCTCAATGAGATTGTAACAAAGGCAATAGAAGATGATATTAAAGATGCGGTTGAATAGGCAATGAAGGCTCCATTACTTCAATTTCAAAGACTTGCCTATCTCGAAATGAGATCAACTCTCTCGAAAGAATGTATGAGCGGAGAGCATCCGGATGATACGCATAAGAAATTATACGAAGCACTCGAGGAATCGATGAGACTTGATAATTATCGCAGTTTGTAGAGGATGTACGAGAAAGGAAGATAAGAAGAAAAGAAGAACTGTTCGATGAAATCAAAGGATACGTCCCGAGGCCCCAAGCCACCACCACCTCCTTCACCTCCAACGGAGGAGCCGAACTCTGGGCTGGTGGATCATCAAAACAACCTCTACACCTCCACCACAACCACCATCATCACCACCAAAACCTTCCAATCAATCTAGTCCTTTCGGAGATCAGGGAACTCATAAGAAATCTGCAGCTTGGACCACGGTCAATTCAAGGTTCACACCGACGTTCTCCTCTATTCCTGAAGATCAAGTGTTTCATGAAGAATCATTTGTCATGGCAGAGTCAGAATCCGATGACGATGATGCATCCACCAAGCATATCCCCAAGCCATCTGAAGATGATTGGTTTGATGCATACGTGTCAGGTGAATGCTCTAACCCATCTAGAGTTACACCTTCAAAAGACACATTTCAAAGATGAATCACCGAAGAGAGACCTCATACTCCAGAACCTTCATGGTCCATCCCAGAGTCTGACTCGATGATTCCTGACAACAACTGGGCCTCAACAATCACTACTAACTATGAAGCCCCAGCTGAAGACTCACTTCTTCACATCACAGGAGATATGGGCAGCTTTATGAAGTGGTTTTGTGATCAGAAGGGAATCTCATCCATCACTCCAAAGGATCTTGAAGGAAAAGCATTCGAAATTGTCAAGGTCTTTCACTCGGATGCTAATCGACTTCAATACCGATGGAAGAATGTCATAAGATCTTTGAGTGATCAAGTCGGTGAGCGGATCGGCCGTTTCAATGTGAACATGCCTCTTCCTCCGGTGGTGAACACGACAAATGACCATTCGATCCGAGTTCTTCTTTAACCATGACCTGGACTATCTATGTGCTCGTTCATCTGAAAGAAGACAAGCTTTATCAATTTCAAAGATGAAAGCTGCTACCTACATAGATCCGGGTCTTGAGCAGATGGTACCTGATCAATTTTGGTCTGACAAAGTACATGTGTATGACATTGAGGCTTCATATGGCATTTCTCATTGGTGGTTCAAAAAGAAGAAATTCTACATTGAAAGACATGGAGCTGATAAAAGACGCAAAGCTATTAGATCCAAGCTGAGGATTCTAAGTTTTGTCAATATAGAAATCTTCCCAATCTATGGCTATGATTATCTCAAGAAGATTGTTCTTCAAGAGCGAACATGAAAGATTACGTGATAGAAGAAAATGACTTCAAACATCTCGCGCCAAATGACTTTGAAGATCTCTATCTTTTAAACCTTCAAGGACATCTTAATCACCTACACATTCGTGAGAAGAAAGCTCTCTCTGTGCTATCAATCTACGGATCGGAGGCTTGGTAATTCGAAAAGAGTTGAGGATTTTCGACTAGGAATGGAAAGTTACGGACCAGCGTCAACCTTACATGTCCGAAATGGGAAGCCTCGGGACATGAATTTCATCACGAATATAAAGTGATTGACACTCCTAGAGCCATCATCTTTACCGGCGATATACGGGTCAAGAATGCTAATGAGACTATGCGAGCTATACAAGTTCGGTGATGGTACACTCGGGATGGTTGAACAAGAATTCAACTCAAGAGTGAAAGAAATCAAAATTGACATGAATCAGTGGAACAAAACTAAATTCGGCCTGAACAAGATTTAAAGATGTGTGAAGAGTTTGTGGTGCAATTGGTAGAAGACTTAAGACCGTAATGATTTATCGCACCTTGAAAGTTTTGTGGGTGGTAGACTTCGTGAAGGTCACTACAAGCTGCTTCAAAGAACTGAATGAAGACATCTTCCTGAAGTAGTTTCTGTTTTGTAATTTTTATGTGTGTAAAATGTGGTGTATGATCTATGAACAACTATAATGTATGTAATAGTGTTAGGTTATGTATTGTGCTTTCCTTTGTGTCAAAAAGGAACTTGATGTTGTCCACTTCGGATCATATAAAACCGAGACATTTTCTCCAACAAATGTTTTGTTTCATACATATTTAAATCACTTGAGATCCAAAATCTCAAAGGATTTGAAAATTTTGATCGGGGGAGAAAATGTGATATAAATATGAAAGATGATAAAAGATGACCATTTTTGTCTCAAAGTGCATACTGCTTTCTAATATGTGCTAAACTATTTTTGAATCTCGAAGCATATATTAAGGGGGAGCATTTCAAAACAAATTCAAATCTTCAAGGTACAAAGATTTCCATGTTTTTACATAAGGTACCTTGATTGTGTGTTAAATGGTTTCTAAATATTTGGTAATCGTGGTTGTATTTTCAAAAAATCTCTTTCCTCTATGTGATAAAATGTTTTCAAATATCCTATGCACATATTGAGGGGGAGAATTTACCAAGAAAATCAAATGGCTTTTTCATAAGAAATTGTGATCAAAGAAATATTTTAAAGTACTTTTGCCTCCATGTGCTAAACAATTTCAAGATCATATGCACATGTTGAGGGGGAGCTTTTCTAAACAATCAAAAAAACTATTAAGGTACAAAATGCTTTGATCTCGTATCACAAGTACCTTGATTATTTTTCCAAATAATTTTTCAATTGGTTTCAAGAAAGAATGAACTGTACCAAAAGACCGACCATTTATTTTATATATGAAGTTATAAGGATGGTGAGGTTAGGTATTCGTTCCCATGATCCGCCGAACCGGAGGGATCTACCAGGGACAATCCACTAGATAGTGTAGAAGTCCTTAGATTTGGTGAAAAGGGAGAAAGTGAGATATGGGAAGAGTGCGGATGAGATAGAGCTAGTCTTGGAATTAACCCAACAAGGTTCTAGTTATGAAGTCTCGGTAAGCATGAAGGGTTGAAGAATGAAAAGGAATTGAATATGAAAAGGGTGAAATGAAATAGCCTCAATTTATTCAACCTTAGGGCGAAACCGGGTTCAATTCGTATATTCTTGGTGGCTACCAAGGTAACATCGGTATTGAAGACAAGATGTCATGGACCCGATGGACGACCGCACTACAACTTCCCAAGCTACTCAAGTTTCTCTTAAAAGGACTTGTTTCATTCTCACGGGAACCGACATTATCTATCGACTTTCTCTTATAGTTTGTTGATATTGAAGAAGGAGACCTCTCCCTAGTCTCGGCATAGGAACCAAATATGCACAATTGAGTCTAGAGCCACGAGATCATCAAATAAATCTCCTTAGGACACTTGTCAATGAAGACTCTATTTTCACACAATGTGAAAGAGAGATTATATCTTATGAGTCCTCGCATTATCCTTGTGGTATTTCTGTAACATCCGAGTGATATGCAAACATATTCACAATGAAGATGGAAAGCCTTCGGATCCAACATCAAACAAGCTCTGGTGGGTGGCATGTGAGATCTATCCAATAGATCAACCATGTGACAACCGAGCGAGAAACAATGGGCGATTCAATCTTTTGAATCAATCACAGTTCGAGTTATGGATTGACGGATACCTTTGAAAAACGGTCGTTGTGCTTAAAATCCTTTTCCTTAGCACATCGATTGTGTACTAATATTTCAAAATAAAAGGTGGTAATGATTGATAATTGATTTTCTTTAAAACCTTCGTTGTATTGCAAAAACAATTTCTATTGAAGCGATACACGATTGCTTTTCAAATCTCTTCTTATCAATCGGTGAATCTCAATTCATTTGGTTCACTCACTCCGTGTTGTCTTCTTTGAGACGTTCGGTTTGAGAACGACTAGAGCAGTGCGAAACCACATCAAGAAATTCTTGAATTATACGATCATAAGCGATGCTTGTCTTGATTAACGAGAACAAGTGGACCGTGTACCTCAATTCAACAAAAGTGATCAAAGACACTTTAGTGTGCTTTATTGCTAACTGTTGTATGCGAGTCGCCGACGTTCTGGTGATCGGGAATGAAGCGGTCAATCCATAGCCGCATGCTCACACAACACATTCATTTCTAAAGAAATCGTGATTGGTGCATCAATAACTCGATATTTTCACTCCATGCTTCGCTACGCTTGCCAATATCATGAATCAGCGAAAGCTTCCGCTACTCGATAAGGAAAATCATGATCCGAATGTAAGCATGTCGTCCAAGTGTCACAATATCATATCTTGGCAACACAACAATGGGTGATCTTTGAGATTAGCGTGGTGATGATCTCGATTAAAGCTCAAAGGTCATCAATGTGGATCGACTCTATAACCTCCACAAAATATACATTGTAGTTGAACAAATTACCACGGAAGCACAAAGTTTGAATAGTTTGAATATTTGATGTCTACGAGCTCAAGAACAAGATCAAGAATAGAATGCTAGGATACAAAATGTAAATCATGGGGTGACCTCCCTTAGGGGGAGTGATAACGCTACACGCGTCGTTCGGGGTCAAGGAAACTTCCTTTTCTTCGAGCAAGTTTTATAACACCTAGGCGATGAACCTAATCGTTGTAGTGTAGTAATTAGGGTAAGCCACGGTATTGATATCGTTCTCTGGGGAATAGGAATGCTAGTAAGGAGTTACTATGCTAAGGTTAAGGTTGAGGAAGATTATTTTTGTATTTTTATATTTTATGAAATGGAAAGGTACGAATCTCGGGTATTGGATTTGGGTCGGAGGGGTTGGTATTTCTACCGATTACTCTACTATTATCTAATTATCTAAACTAAGGTTGTGGGAGTCTATGTCTTAATTAATGTGTGCTCGTATGATAGTTTAAAGATGTGTTTACTTAGGTTGTATTACTCCTTAATTATCTCCTATTGATGGTTGAGTTGTCACGTCCTTATTCTTAGTTGCGTTGTGTGTCTAAAGTTGTAGGGTATCGTTTCTCCCTAACTCTTTGAACTTACCAAAGGGTCTCGTCTACAAACCCACTGGGATGATAAACTCTTACTCTAAGGCACTCTTTGGATGGTTTAGCTTACAACTACTCGGTAATTATATTCTAAGGTTCACAAAGATGAATCAAGCATTAAGTACACAACGAATGACCTATCGCATTACTAGATCATTAATCAACTAAGATAAGAAACAACCAATCAATATTCAATAATTAAGTTTCATACTTCCTAAGCAAACACACAAATAAATTAGCGGACATGGAGAACATGCAAGCATACACACAAATAATCAAAGACATAATTGAATTAATGAAGTAAATACTTATCTTGATGTAAGATAGGGTTTAAAACCCTAAAATCTTGTACAAGACACCTTAGGTTCGGTTTTAGGTTTTCACTCCAAAAGACTCTCTAAAAGCGAAAAATTCGGATTCTATATATAAGATTACATATCACGAGCGTCACCTTATGTTTCGTGGCGCGTCGTGTCGCCGTCATTAGGGTTTCGTCTTGGCCGCGTTAACCTTGCGACGGCGTCACCTTATGTCCGTGACGCCCTCCTCTTGACCGGCGTCGTGCGGATTGCATCTAGGCCGCCCGAGTAGCGACGGCCTACTCTTTTACAACCGGGCGTCGTCACTTGAAAATCTGAGTTTTGGGTTCGAGCCGTCACAAAATCCTCGGACGGCGTCGCAGTGCTTTTGACGTCGTCGCCTTCTATTTTCGTATTGTGAGTGTCTCGATTTTGACTTTGGCCATTTCTTCATATATTCGCCTTTTCGTCCAAATAAATGCCATTCCAAGATTTTGCCTTCAAGAGACCTAAAAAGTGAAAAGGAACGATATTAAGCAATAACGGATACAAAAGTGATCAAATAAGGACTAAAACGACCCCTCAAAATGGTACCTTTTAAAACCTTATCAGGGAGATTGTTAGGAATCAGAAATTCCATATGTGAAGAGTCGGTCACCCCAAATATTATCTAGCATAAGTTAGCTCATAGACATATCGTTTGTTACGTTATTTAGTAGTTAGTTTGTAGCGTAGAATAGTTTAGTGTAACACCGTGGAGGAAGGACGAGTCTTTACCCACTGTATCCCTGATTCACATGCCGTCAGGAGGTCGTTTAGTTTGTAACCTATAAATACCCTCTACCTCCTAAGGTAGAGGGTTGGATGTTCATTTGGAATCTAACATTCCATGAGTTTCTCTTTCTAGAATATCCCACTTTCTCTCTCTAAAATCATCTAATCATACGCCTTATTTGTGATTGTTCTTGTGTTTGTGAAATCCAATATGTTACATATAATATGTACCTTGGTTAATGTTTTGAAAATGCGTTTTTTTTTTGTTGCAAACTATTGATTGTCGGAGTGTAAGCTTCAGCTGATATTTCAGTAGATGTTGCAACATAACATGTAAGTCTAAGATTATATCAATATAAATAGACACTAATTTAAGTAATCTACATAGGTAAGTGTAAAGCAATGAATTAAGATTGTAGCTTATAGTTTACCATTTTTTAAAGGACTTTGCTGAATATTGTAGGTCGATAAGGTGCTTCTATTTTGTCCTGCATTTCCTAAATCAAGGTTAGAAAAATAAAATGAGCCAGCTATGTCGAATTACACTTGAAGAAAGTTTCTAAACAAACTTATATAAGCAAAGTAAGCAAACCTTGATGAATGTGTAAAGGTAAGCTTGTAGTTGCCATTGGTGACAGTGATGATGTATTTACTCGGTGTGGATGATCTGTGTCAAATAGGAAATTGAGTAGTAAAGCATGACTATCAAATAGTTTAAAGTAACAACACAAGTAGTAGTAAACTGAATTTTGTTACTGCATATTATTTATAAGAAACTAATGATTAGTCACGTCAGTTAAAGGCTGCCTTTCATGACTAAACACCGATGGTGGTCTGCCTCTTTTTTTGGTCGATGATGTTGGCTGTCTGTTGGAAACGATATCTACATGTAGAGGATTATCTAATGCATGAAGAATAATTAGTTACAAAGGTACCATAGGTAAAAAAAGGTTATGAATAAAATGTGTAATTATGTATTGAAGATAATCTTACAATTCAACAATTCTGTCAGCGATACTCTTCGATTTGTTGAACCGGCATCCACCATCATATTTTGTGCAAAAGTCTCACTTGAAAATTGAGTTGCATCTCCCGACGATTTGAAATTCTTGTTGGACATGGACGAACTTTGTCCATTTTTAGGTTTCCTATTCTCAAGATTAGATGACAAATGTTTTCTGGTGTTTGGTGGAGTGTTTTCATCATCCATGATGATAATCGATTACAATCGTTTTGTGTTTTAGAGAAATTAAACAATGATATGTTTTTCCGAAACTGTTGTATGATAATATTTTATGGATATGGAGTTGAAAAGACATTCATTCAAGTTTAAGTATATAGAGTTTGAAAAAGAGATAAATTAGCTAATGATCCGAAGAGTAACTTTTACAAATAATTTAAATGGAGTAACAATATGTCATTAATTTCAGTTATATTATATCATTTAATATGATGATATTTTGAAATCAAAAAAGACTTGCAACATCTTATGATTCTAAAATACAAAAACTTTATTCATGGAAGATAATGAAATTATCATACATTCAAACGAAATAACAGTTATATAAAAATCATCAACTTATAATCTTATTAATAATATTAATTATAAGAATGACATAAGCAACTCAGAATGTAAATGATCATGTCTTGACAAATGATAATCGCTCTCTGCTATCAATTATCAAAAAAACTGATAAAGGTGTTGTCTTAATTTGGCATAGTTTTAGCAAGCTAACGAATGTGCTACTGAAAAATCATCATCGTGATGTTAATGCTCGGTATAATATCTTCCCATCGACTCGTCATCATCGGACACGTAAGGTTGTTGTAGATTTTTTTCGGCATCTTCATGAATGTAGTTGTTATGAATATCTAAAGAGTGAAAGGGTTCATGTGGAATATCGTTGAATCGTTGATATTAACCTACACACCATCGTCGTTTGTGTTGTTATTGTTTTGAATATGTGCATCTGGTTCTTCATCAATAAGAGCAAACTTTTTATCTTTTGTACTAAACAAACTGTGTTGTTTATCAAGTAAATGTTCGTCATCGCTAAAATCATCCAGATGGTATACATGCTCATTAGAATGAACAAATAGTTTGTCATCCTCTTTATCAGCTTCTTTAAATTTATAGTCAACTGAATTGTGGAATAGCCCTGAATCATCATTCGCTTCATCTTTCTCTTCATCCTTTTTTCCACCCCTTTGTGCATACTTGGTTTTGCGCTTTATCCTCAGCGGTTTCTCATCATCAAATTCCTATGAAGATGTTTAACCATGAATCATAAAAGTTGGTGCTATGTTAACACAATTTAGTAGTAGTGTTTGATATGTTCATACCTTGTCTAAGACGTGTGCAACTTCTTGTAAATCGTTATCAGAAGTAACACGTCCCACAACAGGGTTGCCATCTTTGAGTAGTCTTAAATCGTTTTTGCGATGAAAATCCGATGAAAGAAACAAAAAATAAAAGTTAGTTTATAATCAAATTGTCGTAAACGTTTCAATTTGTATAATAAGAATGAATACAACATCGGATGATTATTTGCTATTGAACATGGTTTGATACTCGTATATGTTTTTGTTAATGAATTGTATGAATCGATGATGGGATTTATGTAGTTTCAATATTTTAAGTATTATAAGAAAGTATATGAAGATATATTCTAAACAAATATGTGTTATGATAATATTTGTTTTGATTCTATTGTTTGTAAAATATTTTTTGTATATCTTAATTTAAACTTAAAGTAGTTATTTGGAAAGGATAGTAGAAATAAGATATTTTAGTTGTAAATTTGATATGATTTCAAGCTTATGTTAATTCTGTCAATCAAAATGTTTAAATGTATTTGTTTCATTCTTATTCATGTTAATATTTCTTAGTAACATTTGCAAATGCAGAACAAATCCTTAAATGTTATATTTGCTTCCAGAACACAAATAAGCATCATTATTAATGGTATTGTCAAGAGTCGTTGTTTCAAAGAAATTGAAAAAGTAAACATGAATGATGAAAATATTGTAACGGATAGTGTACTTCAAATATGAAATGAAATGCTAATTAACGTGATGAATTTTGTCTCCGAGATGACAACCGAGAAGCCCTTCGATTCGCTTCAACATGTCCACTTATCCAGTCGTTTGTTTCCCATCTTCTTAGCAGCCATCTTTGACGATTTGGGTCAATAAGGGTAGGATAACGATAATGTGCCAAGTATATGTCCAATGGTTGACCAAGTTGAATGTTGTGTAGCCAGCCATCAATATACCATTCATGTTCTATCTTACGAAGACTATCTGCTTCTTCGATTTGGACAGTCGGAACACGCAAGTAGCAAGAAATTACATCAGTGTACTGACTTAGATAGTGACGAACTAATCGTCTAAGGTTGGTGTAGGTTAAATTGTGTGTTGACACATTGCATATCATAAGTTCATCTCCGCCCCAATAATCGTAAAAAACGTTTGTAGTTACAACTCTACCTCCATGATGAATGCATATGTCAATTGTAGGAGGAGCAACACCCCATTCACTATTTATAATATAAAAGTAAACAATTAGATAGCATGTAAATTATGACAACAATTAGGAAATAAACCGTAAAACTTACGTGTAAGCTCTAATCCTACGATTACCATTGTTGAATCGTAGAGGCATTGTAGTGTATAATGTTGTGAGAATGTAATGTTGAACATCTTTTATAGCATATTTCACTATATTAATTATAGAAACGATTTATGGCCATTAAAGTATGCCTTTTTTAGACAATGATTTGATTGTTTAAAAGTAAAAAATTGATTCAGCATAATTTGTATCATAATCATAATCATAAATAGCTTTGAAAAGGTAAACACAAGTATTCTCATTTAGAAAATTCAACCAAAATTATGCCGTTGGAGGCGAGCAATATGAGCATTCGCATTTTCCAGGTGGGCATTTGCAAGTTCCTGAACAAACAGGGCAATGACAGTTCTCCTCAATTATACTTTTAAGTATATAGGGATCTACGGAATCATGGGAACCATAGTATGTACTATTTCCAGGTTCAAATGGTTGTGGTTTTTGATCGTCGTTTCCTATCATAGGATCACATACAAAATCGTTGTCTAAGATGGTTGATGTCTCATTTTTCTTGTCATGAACGACTGATGCTTCAAAAAAACCAATAATATCCGTTTTGTCTGCACCATGTTCCTTAGCAGATTCATTGTTTCTTCCTGCAACACTTTCCTTAACAAATTCAAAGTTTTGTCCTATAATACATGCAAATGAATAGACTGTATTATTGTTTAGGCAAATAAATGTTTTGTTAACTAAAATAATAAAAATTCGAAAAAAAGTTCAGAAAAAGATCGATTATGATTGTAACATACCTTCGTTTAGATGGTTTGAGTTTGACATTCTTTTTTTCTCCTGTACTCCGATATATGTTATAAATCATGGTTTAAAGAATTTCGCATAGCTACATTTATAGAATATGAAGGTGACAATATATTAGGAAATGATTTGTTGTATAATTTATTTTATTTGTAGACAACTTATTTGACAGTTGATTACACGAAATATTTGTTTTGTATACATATTGTTAAGTAAAAAATAGTTACTTTAAAATGTATTTGTGTCGGATATACATGGAGAATATATGTAAAACAATGATACAATAACGATGAAACGCAAATAGTTGCGTAAGTATTGTGAAAGAAAAGTGAGGTGGTTGTGTAAATGTATAAGTACTAATTATTATTTAAGTTCGAAAGCGGCAATGTTGGATTAGTTGTTGGTTGAATGTGTGTAAAAGAGACAGAGGAACCTATCATTTAAAAGAATAAAGCATAATTTTTGTTTTAACATGGAATGAATGTAAAAATTAAATTATTCGTTTAGATAAAGATGAATATACCAACATGGGTTCCGGAACATTCTCTAAACAAACAAAAGAATAAGAGTGAAACGATCTTTAATTGTAACTGAAGGTCTTAGTTACTTCAAATTTTGTATACATATTGTTTTGTATACATATTGTTAAGTAAACTATAGTTACTTTAAAATGTATTTGTGGCGGATATACATGGAGGATATATGTAAAACAATGATACAATAACTTAGTGTAGATGAAACGCAAATAGTTGCGTAAGTATTATGAAACAAAGTTGAGGTGGTTGTGCAAATTGTATAAGTAGTAATTATTATTTAAGTTCGAATAATGCTATGTTGGATTACTTGTTGGTTGAATTGTGTGTAAAAGAGACAGACGAATTGATAATTTAAAAGAATAAAGCATAATTTTTGTTTTAACATGGAATGAATGTACAAAAATAAATTATTCGTTTAGATAAAGATGAAGATACCAACGTGGGTTCCGGAACATTCTCTAAACAAACAAAAGAATAATTGTTGATGTTATTCAACATTTATTAAGAAAATGTACGCTTTGTTGATTTTGTTGAAGTAGTTTCATCATGGCTAGTTGGTGTTATTGCCGATCATGAGTATAGCTTGTAATTAAAAATGCAGATAGGTAGATCATGTATTAAAACGTGTGTTATGAAAATGTAGATAGGTACATCTATTGAATACAATTTTAGGGTTGTTATTGGGTAAAAAACATTTTGCATTGAGTTTAAAGTAAATTGACTAATGTATGTGATTTGAGTTGGTTGGATAATACTTTAGTAAATAATATGATTAACTATTTGTGTACTAAATTATTAAGTACAAATTCTCAAGAAACGTTTAAGTAAAAAAATGTTACAAAACAAACGCAGTGTGATTTTGTGCAAATGTAATTTAATTAGTTATACAAAAAAATATCAAATTATAATAAAGAAAATATAACGCTTGAAGTACTTATGAATTGGAAAAATTCAACATACACCATCATTAGTCTGAGTAAAACATATAGATATGGGTGATCTTACGGCTGGGCTAGGATTAACGTGTAACTACCCCAATACTTTCACAACACACTTTCAACTTGATCTTCTCCATCTCTCTCTGCAAGAATACAGGTTCTCTAATCATATTTTATTATTTTTTTTTTCTTGAATGTAACTCTGTTAATAATGCAGAGATTAAGCACCAATCAAACTAATATTAATGTTTGTGATTATTGTTAGATTACAAAAGAAAGGAAAAACACGGTTCGGTTAAAATGAAATACCGATTCACATTGCATGTGTAGTTAAATGATATGAAACATATCCAAAATAGAAGTTAGTAGTTTTAAAGATATGTATGAGTTATGTTAGCATCGATTTAGTAGGACTTTGTTACATAGTTAAGGAAGATCTTTTTATGCATCTTAATATAGCTTTTAACAATGTATCAAATTATGGGGATAAGTTAGGCTGGGTATAGTATAGATTAGTTGTTGCATATAAAAAAGCGCGTGATATGGTATAAGATGGTGAACAGCTAAAAATACTTATACTGTAAAATGGCTATATGATTAGACAATATGAGGAACAATTTCAGAATGCATGTGTAGTTAAATTGTATGAAAATATGTGTGAAGTTGAAGTTAGTACTTTTAAAGACATGTATGGGTTAGGTTATTATCGATTTACTAAGACTTTGTTGCATAGTTACTGAATATCTACTTATGCGCTGAATATCGGTATGAATATTGTTTGTAAGTATGGCGGGAAGGTAGGTTGGGTAGATTGTGGATTAGGTTTTGCATATGAAAAAGCGCGTGATATGGTATAACATGGTGAACAGCCAAAAATAGGTATTCGTACAGTCAAATGGTTATATGATTATAGATGTGTGCAACACTTTTGTATGTAGTAACATAATCTTCATTTTTTGGTTGAGACCTCAACTGGAATTATGTATTTTATCAGAGAATTTCAATGTTTATACGAATGTGCATATATTTGTTGATGTGAACACTTGTTGACCCTTTTAACGTGTGTGGTTTTATTAAATAGAATGACGATGCAGTTTCTGGTTGAGGCAAACCAAATTAACATTCGAACATTACAGGTATGTTGTGGTTTGATCGAGTTATTTAATTGAGTAGTTTATTCGAAACTCTTGATATTAATACATGCAGCATGTTTTTCAATTCGACTTCTTCCTACTACATTTACGAAGCACTTTGAAACCCAAGAAAAATTGGATTTACTTAATCCATAATGGCGGAACGAAACATAAAGTTTACATAAAGATGGCCAGTGGGAAGCGTTTTAAGGTGTATGAAAGTTAGTGGCAGGTATTTTTAGATGACAACAACTACAGGAATGTCGGGACATTCCATTTTATTAGGCAAGAAGAGGTCTGTTATTACGTTACAGCGTATAACAATGATGGATATGAATCCAATGGATACGACCTGGCTGTTGTAGGTTACAGACAGCGAAGATGCTTGCTAACTTTCCAACAGCTTGAACAATCACCGGTAATTACTAAACTCTAATCATTAAATTGTATAACTTGATTGGAAATCTCATGAAAACCCAATTAGTAAATAACACTTTCTTTTGTATAACACTCTGTTACGTAGGACATTCCTTACGGTTTCCTAACTTCAACTGATAATCCTCGATTCCGCGTTCTTGTGAGTGGAGTGCTTGTAGCAACTGTCACTCATCGTAAGATTGTGCTGCTGGATGAAGATAGACATATCCATGTATTCGGCGGTCAGGGATGGGATATTTTAGTTCACTTAGAAAACCTGACTGTTGGCAGAAGATTTGTCTTGACAAACTTGCTAAACAATTCTGTTTCATTGATGCCATTTGACGCAACTGGTGTGGAGATGCATCATGATGTTGTGGAACGTATGTTCCTTAACTGGAGAAGCCCTTTCATGAGAAATCCGATTGACGAAGGTATGTTACTGAAACTGTTGGCATAATATATGTACTTATTTCTCAAGATAAAAACCTTTGAATATGATAATTATTTATATAATTGTGTTTTTGTTTATTTGAAATTTAGATAAGAGGATGAAATATATGTGTGAATGGGTAGGACACACTGAACATGACAATGAGAGGGACTGTTTCTACACACCGATTGTGGCATACGTTACGGACAGAAGGCGGTTGGTAAGTGATTGATTGATATTAATATATACTTTATTGTCTTCCATTAAATCTTAGGTTATTCCTTACATTACGTCTCATATTAATGCAGAACATTCCTCATGACTTTGTGAAGGCGCATGAGATGTGGAAGTACCACAATGCCTTGCTACAATACGTTGAAGAAGAGGAGTTCTATGTTGACGTTGATTTGGAACGCCACAATGACAGGCCAAAAAGCAAAAATCATGTTACAATCAATTGCAACTAGAAAGAGATTGTTAGAGCTTGTGATTGGGAAGATAACAAAATGTTCCGGTTCAAGCTTGTTCAAAAAGTTCGAGACGCCCACGTCTCTTTGCCTTCAGGTAAGAAAGTTGAAATTCTTGTATTCCACATGTGTTAAGACATCCGCCATCGTGCATCAAGAAACTTGGTGTGTTTGTTTATGACTGGACATGTTATGGTTAGTCAAGCATTAGAAATTACGTTTGGATTGCTTCTGTTTAATGTTTTGTGTTTTGGAGTGGTTAGGAAGGCTAGCCGTATATGGCATGAACACTATGATATAATGATATGCTATGTATGTACTGGTAAGTAGATCAATGTTATGAAGTTATGTGTAAGCGTTTGTAATATCTGTAGAATACATTCTATTTTATTGTCAACGTTTATTTTGGACTTCTATGAAAATAAGTGTGCATAGTTTAATATGTTCAATTTGTTTCATCAAACTTAATAGCGTAACAAATGTATTGGACTAATATAAGAGAATCAGAGCTTTTATATGCGCCTTGTTTTGATCCAGTTTGTAGTACTAATGGCTATTAGGATATCACATTAATTGACACACCTATTGATTTTTTTAGCATAAAAGGAGCTGATTATATTAATTGATATATTCAATGACATTAATACATGATTAGAATAAGTTAATTTTGTTAATATTGATGATAAATATGTACACAAATAATTATTTGAACTTCAAACACTTTTATAAAAACAGACATAATATTCAACCCATAAATGGTGTTACATCAAGATAATTTGCGAGGCCTTGAACTTCAAATACTTTTATTAGTAAAAGTGAGATAACATAAACATGAGAAAAAAACTTTGATGATGAAAGTTCAATCCTCGTCGAAGAAGTTTAAATCGACAACGTAGTCATCAGGCAAATCATGACCCACGCGTATTTCATTAATCATAGCTTCTGTTTTTAGGACCTTCGACTTAACATCATTTAGAATCTTGGCTTGTTCTTCAGGATCCCCACCATTTACTTTAAGCCAATCAAGAAAAACGGATGTGTCTAACTCATCTGGAATAAGAAAATTACATTAGCCACTATAAAGGAAACATGTATGATGATTTTATTTAGAAGATGGTATAAAAGTTATATGACATACCTTTATCATGTTGAGAAGACGATCCTTCTTCAAAAAGTGATGCAAGAAATCTCATTGCATCATCAAATTTGTTATTTGACTG
Organism: Chrysanthemum lavandulifolium; assembly: GCA_022545495.1. Lineage (NCBI taxonomy): Eukaryota > Viridiplantae > Streptophyta > Magnoliopsida > Asterales > Asteraceae > Chrysanthemum > Chrysanthemum lavandulifolium. Next base: position 67,260,260 of record CM040240.1, on the reverse strand, counting down.
TTTCCTCTTTGTCATCACGCACTCTAGGTTCAACATTTGGTTGCGTTGTAGGATCAACATCAGCAACGGTTAGAGGATTAACCTTTGCATTTGTTTTTGCCGTATTTGAGTTTCCATGTTCAAAGTTTTTAGGGTTTGATGATGCCATGGGTAAATTCGTATTGGAAGATGTATTTCAATTAGGAGTATTTATAGAGACTTTGTGAATATGATTATGTATTTTACACATGTGATCCTTCATGATTGAGTAATATGTTAATAAAATTTCAAAAGCTGTAACATATATAAAAGTTGCTAAAAAACTATATACAGAAATTGTATCATCAGACAATATATATGATCTCATTAAAATGCAAATGAGTTACTCCAAATGACAATTAAAACGTGTAAGAGATATATGACCACAAAATGGCAAAACAAATATATAGTTTTAAAACTTAACATAGTGAATAAGAATATCAAGAGTCAAACATGTCTTATTGAGAAAACAAGATTTTTTTGCAATTAGATTTCTTTGCGTATCAAAGAGCGTCGTCATTCGTCGTCAATAAAATCGGCCAAATCATCATCAATATCATCGATAGATTCATCAATATCAGTATCAAGATCCGCTAAACTAATTCCATCTTCCTCTTCATTATCAGTACCATTACCAATCAAATCGCTAATGGGAATAGAATTATCTTCAAAGGTAATGTTATCAAAATCATCATCCGTTTCTACGTCCATGAGCCTAAATGGATGTGCATTTGATGAGAAAGTCCTTTGTCTTTTTTGTGATCGACTAAACGTTATAGGTCCATCTTCATCATCTTCCTATGTAAAAAGTAGTGCAACATGATATTAGTGATGATATTAGTGATATATTGTATATGCATAAACTGAACAATTGTAATAGCATAACAAATATAGTATTATGATCAATTCATACCACATTATAATTGTTTACAGTGTCATCAACGGTTTCTTTCTTTTGTGTTGATGGCTGAACATTTTCATCATCAGAAGAACCAATGTGAACAACATTGTTATTCACATAAACAACTTTTTTCAACAATCTTCCACGTTTGCGAGATACGGGGCACTCCTTGATAATGTAATCATCAATTAAAAATTGTACAAATTGTTTGTTTGAATTTTATTGTAAAAATATAATATTCATTTTTTTAAAAGATAACATATGCATGTTGAAATTCTTACCTCATTGTCATCTGATATGTCGATAAAAGATATATGTTTCTCGGGTGGATCCAAAGTATTTAATGCTTTACTGTCTTCCTCTTTTTTGGGAGCCTACATACGAACAAACAGATAAATTGAAAGTAAATTGAACAAATTTGCCTCCAAATGAATTGAAAAGTTTATTTAAGTTTAATAACTTGGTTTTATATCTAAATTTCATAAAATACATACGAACCTTGGGTGACTCGTTGTTCACCATAATGTGATTGTAGGAGATTAATTGTGTGTTTATGTCCTACATTGGTGGCACCTTTTATACAAAATGTAAAGAAAGTAAAGTTAAGAATTGATCTCTAACATATTCTAATTTTCTTTTTAAATTACATAGAATTTGTGACTTGATTACATGAAATAATTTAATTGTATAAGCAAATGTAAAAAAGGTAATATGTTTGTAAGTATAATAGTTAAAAAGAGTATTGTACATGGTTAAATATAATTAGTAAGTAAATATGATAGAATTTGGTATACTTACCTTTAATTTTTCAATGGGCCTTTAATAATAAAAGAATTGGCCAATTGGGCTTCTAGAGAACAAAATTTGTGAAAATAGTATAATATTTAAGGTATACATCTTATTTGATAGCCGTTTTTTTTTGTCAAAATGATATTTTTCTCTTCACCATTTTCTTTCATCTTCCAAAAAAAAAAAAAACAAAAAAAAACAAAAAAAAAAAACATACTCTGTTTTTTAAGGTTTAAAAAAATAAGCTCATGAATAAAGTATATGTTCTCCAATCTCACAAACACAACCTAATTTGATGCCTCTCATTTGTTTGACTTCTTGGTTGTCACTGTGGTAGTGGCCGAGTTGAAGAGTGTGTGAAACATGGCATGGGAATCAGGAGATAAAGTGGGCTAGTTGGGCCGGTTGGGGGTGGCCGATCACCCGCCAGCCTCCCACTGCCTTCGTCCCTGAGTAAATCGCTAGATATTTGATAAATAAAGTTTTATATATAAAAAAACCATAAATAACTAAAAGTACAAGATAATTAACGTTACTCGCCACATAGTTCCGGCGGATATTTTGTAAAAACTTTTCCTTTTACTAAACCCCGTCGTTTTTTCTCTTTTTACGAAACGTCGTCGCCCACGACCGCTAATGTATATATGTATAATTGGTGTCCAACTAATAGCTATATCCATGTATATCTATGTTATAGTTTATTCCAATAGGCAATCTATCATTGCATTATTGTCAAATGTTCAAAAGTACTAATAATTTATTGTGTTTTTGAATTTTTTTATAAAAAAGAAGAAGAAGAAATGGGCTAATTACAAGAAATGTACTTGACACATATTGTAATTCTGTGTAACGTCTTATTTATTTATTTATTATTATTATTCCGTGTTAAAAAACTATTTTTTAGGTCTTGGTGTGTGTGATTTTTGACCTGCCGAGTTATGGTACGTGGATCAACTGACATGTCGTATATATACAATTACAAAAATGACAAGTATAATACATTTTTAGCTACTCAATTTGAATATTTACTAAAAGGAAAATATCCTAATAATGCACATTAGATTTTGAATTGCAGCACTGAAATCACTATTAAAATTCAAAAACAATATACAAACATGGCTAATCACAAAAAAAATAAAAAAATAAAATAAAATAAAACCATTATACTTGCCACTATATCTTTTTATGTATATCGCACAAATTTTTTTGTTTATCTGTGTATTAAACTACCATTTTTGTCTTTATGTGTGTACTTTATGACTATTTTGCCCCTCATTTTATTAGTACGGGAAGGGCAAAATGGTCATAAAGTACACACATAAAGACAAAAATGGTAGTTTAATACACATATATGCAAAATTTTTAGTTCTATGCACATAGAAAGATATAGTAGTAAGTATGATGTTTTTTTTAGTGCCCCTGAAAACAACTGTTTATTGGCCATCATGAAATGAAATGACAAAGTTACCAATCCAAAGACATAAATTAAGATGACAATTCATGTTCAATTCTACAATCAATAACATAAGACGCAACAACGCTACATAAATCTTGGTAAGCCATCATACATACTAGTTGCCATAAACTTTTTCACTATGAACGAAATCCATGAGTTTCAACTCGACAGAATCAACAACTTTACGAGCGGCAAATTTAGACAATTCTTTTGCTCAAGTCAACCACCCTGAACTCAAAGCGCACGTTAGAGATCATCACTGGACACTTGCTTGCATTTCAATTCTACCTTTTTTTTTTTTTTTTTTTTTTTTCCTTTACGCATTTCAACAAATCGCTTATCAACCTATATTATTAATATCAAGCTGATTGTATAAAGAAAATGATTCACAACAAACCTTTCTTATATTCGTTAGCAGCTTATATGCTCTTCGGGCATAACTTCCTTAAGAACCTCAAGACCACATTTCTTCACAAGCATTTCAAGGAGCAACTTCACCTGTAAGAATAACATACAATAATATGAGGGTTTTCCAACAACAATTTAGCAAACGCTAGTTTAGAGAATAAAAGTGTTCCTGACACCTTTTTTACTTTTTAATCAACTTTATACAAACTTAGAAGATGTAAACCTAGATTCTTATATCTTTGTAAGTTGAAAACAAGTTTGAACTATTTTTCACTTGCCTACATCGGTGGTTTTAATTTAAAGAATAGAAGAACAACTTATGGCAATCATTACACAGATTTTCAGCACGTGGTACTACACTTCAAGGACAGACTTTCGCTGAGTTTTAAGAGATTGTTGTTGATCATCTACTCTCCCTCATGATCACTTATATTTTAAACAACCAAATTTATTTACCGGCGACAAAATTGAAATTGGATCGAAACCAATCATCTTCGAGTTGGTTGGGTATAATACCATAAAACCAATATATACATAAAGAAGCTGAAGTGCTTTGCTAACCTTTGCCTTGAAATGATTTTTATGGCTACCTTGCCAGCTCAGCAAGGCCTCCACCATTATTCCCCTCATATGGGTCTGCAACCCTTCGGCTTGTGCCTTGGCAACTAATACCTTAAGCAAACCTAAATTGGCCTGCAACAATAAGCATCGCTCTGAACTTTGACTCTTGAACATTATACATACGTTAAAACTTAAAAGCCACCACACCCTTCTTACAACATACTGATGTATTACATGTTCACCAATCGAGGAAGAGTGGGTTTGTTCGGTCATTATTTGCATGATCGTTATTAAAATCTATGTTTTAATTTTAAAATCTATGTCATTATTTACAAAGTGGTTTTGCTGCATGCACGGATTATATGAGGGGTCTCCCCAGCAAGGCCGCCAGCCACTTATCACCAAAATTTAACCACCTTGATTAAAAATCACTTCTTCATAAATACATCAAACCAATGTGTTATTATCAGGAATGTTCTTTACCATGTTAAAAAATTTATGCAAATTCTCTTTGTTTCCACCCTTATCCTTGTCCACACAGGCATGACCAATCTGAACAACGATCTCATATGCTTTATTTCTCGTTTTCTTGTTAGCTTGCAAATCATACATTCAAGACATTACTTTACCCAAATCTCAACCCTAATTCACAAATTTACAATAAAATGAATTCAAATCACAACAAATCAATTAAATAAAAGAAACTAGGGTTTAGTAAAAAGATACCCCCACTTAACAGTAAGAGATTCATAATCCCAAAAATCTCTAGGACGAACAATGTTGACGTCAACATAAACCCTAGATTTCCACTCTGTTCTCGAGTTAGAATTAAGCAAGAAAATGAAAAAGGAAACAAAAGATATTGTATTCTCGAGTAGCACTTAAGGAGGAAAAGAAAAATAAATAGAATAAAAATTATTGTTATTTTGTTGATTTTTACAGTCAAATGTTTCCTCCCAGTTTTTGGGAAAGTGTTTACTTTACATTACTTTACTTTTATTTAATAATAAAACTCAAGAACACAGTGTTCAACATAAACCCGTTTATCAAATATATCTCTTGATCGGAGAAGCAGTGGTTGTTGGGAAGGAGGTGGGGCATCGGTGGTTGTTGGTGGTGGTTGAGAAGAAGGTGGGGTAGCGATATGTAACTGTTAGGTCACCATATTAGTAACACAAGCATCAATATAAGAAATAGAGGAGAAGAGATCGGATGAACAATACCACACACACACGTATAAGATGTAAGAAATGTTATGCGTAAATGACATGAGTGAATTGAACAACCAACCCTCAAGTGAGGGTTATACAAGAGTATTTATAGGAGGGAACTAGGGCAACACTCCAAGTTCCCATCCTTTTACTTATTGGGCTTGGCCTAGGCTTATGGGCTTTCTACATAAGCCTAGCCTTGATTACTAACTTAAAAGCCATACTAAGCTAACTATTACATATGAATCACTAACACTTGAAATATAGTTTAGGAGTGATTCCAACAATCTCCCCCTAAGTGTTATTGATGAATGATAGATTGATAAGCGATGTAGGTGCTTGATGTAATAGTAGCTTTGGCGTCTTCGACATTCTTCTTTCTTGTGAGAAGAAGTGTCTTGATTCGAACAATTTCCCAGTGTAGAAATTGTTTCCTTTGAAGGTTACGCTTGGCGTCATCTTTTCTTTGTTCTTTAGTTCTTTGTTCTTTGTGGTGAAAGTGATAGTATGTTGTTGTTATGCGCATCAGTGCCTTCGTTGCTCCGGTGTCTCCACGTCTTTCTCCAACATGCTCACACGCTCTTTAACGTTGGATTACGATCTTGATGAAGTTCTCTTAGTCTTTAAACTTTGTAGATTCTTTGACTTGACGAAGAATTATTCGACTTTGTGTTACCTTTTGAGAGAACTTGCATTAGTGATGGCGTTGGTATGAGCATGTGAAGAATCTGCACGATCGATCCGCTCCGAGCTTCCATAAGAAGAAAAAACACACGGTTAGTAATAAGCGGATTCCAGCACTTATAAGTTTGAATTTCGAGGTGTTATGACATAGTGTGAAAACACATCTCTAATTCTCACAAAGGCCGTTCTGAGCTGAGTCCCACAGTGAGATAACGGGATGTACCGGTACACCTCGAGTTCGGATAGTCGCCGAGGTACACGAAGCATCACCTCACGATGTGACCGTTTGAGACACACTAAGCGTAATCCACGGGAGTTACAGTGACTGCGTCGAGTCGTTTGATGTTGACCACGGCGGGAGTTTCCATTCAATCACCGAGGATCACATATGTGAACTGTAGAAAACTAGAAGGGGTTGAATAGTTTACCGATTAAAATCTTTGTTTGAAACTTATTGAAAGATCAATTGATATTGATCTTAAGTATGTTAATGAAATATGCAAGCAATATGTAATAAGTAAATAAGGAAAGAAATGATCAAACCACAACAAGTTGTTTATAGTGGTTCGCCTACAAGGACTCTTTTCCTTGCCCTACTCCACTCCCGAGTCTCACACTCGAGTTTAACTTCACTAGTCAACAAGCTCCTTTCACCGGCGGAGAAAACCTTTACACTTCGCTTACACTATTTCCGACACTAAGCTAGATGTCGAGTTCTTTCCAAGGGTACAACTACTCCCACACACAATGTATTTTGAGGACTAAAATACTAACCACTCACACTCACAAGATTATGATGGTTTGATACAACAATGAAGTATAGATCAACACTAGATCATACAACACTAAACAAACAAGACTTCCAACTTCTCGTTGAAGCTTGAATATGACTTGATCTTCTTTGCTACAAAAGAGATCACTAATATGATATGAAACTGAGTTAGAAAGGTTAGAGAGAAGATATGTATGAGAGTATGTTAGAAAGGGATGAGAAACTACTTGGCTTGGCATTGCTATTTATAGCCAATTTGGACGAGGCGTCCACGGACCGCGGACCCCTTAAAGGGTTCCGCCTGTACCAAATTAGTACCGCTTGATCTGACAGGTCAAGATATCAAATCTTGCCTAAAGTCAACTCTATCTAAGTAAGATTGTGCAAGATATGAAGAGTATAAATCTTCACAAAATATCTAATGGAATCTTCCAATGATCTCCATGATGTAATACATGATGTCAAATGTTGTATTACTATTTATAGAAATATGCAAATGCTTAAGTAGTGTTTGGTTTTAAGAACCTAACACATTCTACAAACTACTATCATACATAATGATTAGAGTCATATCAAGATGTTACTAATCATAAATGTAAATGCTTGAATGATGAATATTTGTTTGAGAAAGCTTGTTTTAATACCTAATAGATTTGACAAGCTTTAAGCTTTTATAAATTAAATTTACTTTTGTCGTTAACAAAACTTAGGCAAAGATCGAAAATATAAATAACGTTTAATGACGATATTTGTATTAACATGAAACTCTCATAAATGTTCTCGACAGATTGCTAAGATTTGTGAAGGACACGATAATATATCACTTGCGTTCTTTTTGTTGAACGACAAGCGATGAGTTGTCAAGTGTACCTAAGAGATCTTTTAATGAATCTCGTGGCTCTAGACTCAATAGTGCACTTTGTTTTTCCTGAGCGGAGACTAGGGAGAGGGTCTCCTTCTTCAATACCATCAATCTCTAAGAGAAAGCCGATAGTTTACGTGGGGTTCCCTGAGAATGAAACAAGCTTCGTTGGGAGAAACTTGAGTGGCTAAGAAGGTTTAGTGCATCGTCACTTGGGTCCATGACGACTTTTATCTTCAATACGGTGTCATCTAGTGACGACCAAGAGCATATGAATTGAACCCGTGTCCGCCCTAAGTTGAATAATCTGGAGGGCTATTTCTTTTCACCATTTTCTTTGCATTTCTTTTAATTCTTCAACTCCTTCTTTCTCCGATTCCATTTTCTCCTTTTTATATTCATACCTAAGGACTTCTAAGTACTAACTATTTGTGATGTCCTTGGTAGATCCCTCCGACTCTGGCGGATCATGGGACGATTATTCCTAACCTTAGTCACCTTATAACTCCATGACTAACCTATGTTGCCATAAAACCATTTTCTTGAAAATCTCTCAAAGTGGTTATGATTGAAAAACATTTTGTACCACCGTAAGAGTTTGATCATTTGCGAAATACTCCCCTCACACGTGCTTAAGTGTTTAGACGAAATATGCACGGTGAGAGAAGAGTCGCACTTTTGAATTGATCGACTCAAGATAGACAATTCCTCGAGGACACGTTACGTTGCATAGTTAAAGAGTTACATTGTCGACTTTTAGATGACAACTAGCTTTAATAACTACCTTGAAGGTGTGGACAAACCTCGAAGGTTGTCAAACCCGTCAAAGTTCATGTCTATCAAGAGCTTCTCGAATAGGTACAATTTACTTGGATAAGTCTTTGGAAGACAAATCTTTTCAATGTATGATTTGTTCGAGATCCGTCAATTCATGGGTTAAGTCTTTTTCACACGACAATTCAATAGCAAATCAACATATTTCTTATCACAATGATTTTCTCCCCTCAAAATGGCATATAAATGCTATTTTTGATAACGTTGATATTAAATATGACCATTTCGAGTTTTGTGGGAAGATTATCACGAAGAACAATTTTGTGAACAAAGTTTTGTAAATACTCCCCTCAACAAGTAATACTAACTTTTGAGGTTTTGAAAACGTAAGGGAAGTACTTGTTCTTTTGAGCAAAACCTTGAAAAGTGAAAGGTTTGATAGGTTTTACTCAAAAGTAAAAGCTTTCGCTCCTTTTATAAGGATTGTGGCAGAAGCGTACCACGGGGTCCTTTCATTACAAGAACGGGTTGTACATCGTTATGTGTGCACAAGCCATTGTCATTAAATAATCACACATCTAAATTAGTATGAAATTGAAGCAGTTTAAGGGGTACCAGAAGTCCAACAATATCTCCGGGGAATGCGAGCAGGCGTTGATAGCTGTGAGAGTAATCTGGGACGACCACAAAGATCTCCGAGTTACGAATCGTCCCTTCAGCACAACCTTTCATCGATCCGGTGATGATCCTCTTAACATCCGTTTTCACGAGAATTCCATCGCTTCTTCGACCCGATGCCTTCATGTATCTTATTTAACCGATAAACTAACCCATCCCTAACCTTCTTGGTGTGTGATCCCCAAACTTATGAAGATCACGACCGCCATCAAGCGATTGCGTTGTAGTTCACTACGGTAAACTACTCGAATGGTTTCTTGAGAGTGTATTGTGGAAGATGGTTGATGTCGGGATGTTTTAGGCGAGGTGCGGTGAGATTGACACGAGTATGATATGATTCAACGACAAGTTGTAAATCTTCTACACGTTCACGGATCACTATGCTTGATGAAGATGAGCAAGGATTTGATGTATTCACGTTGAATTTCATCGAGAATTGTCTCATTCTTCCCCGTACCTTGGCAAGAATCTGATCTTCAATGTCGTTAAGAGACAAGTTAGAAAGTCCGCTTCACGAATTCATAGTCCCTTTCGTCTTGTCTTTTGACCACGGATCTTGAGGAATGTGTAATCCCATTTAGACGAAAGAGTGACATGCTTAACCGCAGCGATCCTTTATCATTTGTACACTTCATGTTGAGACTTTCGAACTGGCGGCTTTTGTAGTAGATTCGTCGGTGTTCCGATAATGGTGAATCCCGTACATTGCATCAATGTCATACCTTTCCACGCTGTTGGAAAACATGTGGGTAGCCTTTTCTTCGATGGCTATGCAGTTGGAGTATATGGCTGCCGGGAACGGAAGTGTAAGTGATGTAGCGTATTTCTTTGAAGCATCGCTACCGTGTAGAAGGAATTCCAAGTCATTGTTGAAGAAGTAGCGGAATGGAATCTTAGGTTGATCTGGTTGACCAATCGTTGGTAGAGGTTTAGACCAATCGGTGTAGTATGGAGCCTTGTCTCTTCTGGTGAAGTCGATGTTTGCTTCAGGGTTGAGCCAATCAATGTTGTTAGACATGGCTCGTGCTATATTTTCAAGGTGATATTCAACTTCAATAGCACTTTACGAAATGTCTTTGAGTAGTTGAAATGCTTCATTCTTGATTCGTTTCAACTCGATTTCATCATCTTCTTCACACGGAACTTTTCTTGCAGTAGCTTAGCATGCTCCAACGTACGACCTTCTATCATGTCTGGATCATCAGTTAAGGCGGGAGTAGCATCAACAAGTTTAGAAAACCAGTCATATTCGGTATCATCTTCGTCTAGCCATGATACGACGTCGACCTTTAGGCATCTTCTTCTTCTTTTCTTTGGCCTAGATGAGGATTACGGTTTCTTAGTTGAGCGGGAGAGGTGGGTTGTTGTTGGGGCTCGATGACTTCCTCATCGTTACCACTAGTATACTCAAGTGATCACCGGTTTTCTCTGTCTAGGGTGGTAACTCGAGTCCCGAGGTTTGTCGATGAGAAGCGTGTAGGAGATCGTTGTTGGTGGAGTCCTTAGGGGTGGAGGTGGCATGGAGGATGATTCAATAGTTTTCTTGAGCGTTTAGGCTCGTTATCTTTATCTTTATCCTTATCTTCATCGTCTCTTGGATGTTTAGGCATTTGAGCTTCTTCTCTGCATGCTAATTTGAGTTGGTATTCCGACAATGCTTCATTCAATTTACCTTCGTAAGAGGTAAATGTTGCAAATCATTTAGACATTTGAGTTACCGACACGGAAACCAATTCAAAGATCCGAGAACACTATAGGATCGATAGGGTTAATTATTACGGTCATAGGTGTTGATCTTATAGTTTGCTTGGCTATATGCATCGATTTGGATAGATTTGTCTGTTGAACATCTCTCTTGTCATGCCGGAACTTTGTCGAGTAAGCCGATGAGTATAGCCCTTAATCATCTCGTTCGGTTCCCTTGGACATCATGTTGCATGAACTTCGAATATACTCCCTTTCATTAGACATCTTTTCTATCTCGTCATTAAGATGTTTGATGTTGTCGTGAGTATATCTAACTTTTATTGGTCACATTTTTCTTCCCGACTGTTTGACCGCTTTAACAATCCTTGTCTTTGCCCGAGATATCCAAGAGTCGGTAGGTTTCTTCACAGATTTGGATGTGGATGTGGTTGTTCCTTTGGATGGTGGGGTGAAGAGTGAGAAGATGAATCGATGATGAGGAGTCATGAGGTGATTCGGGGTCCTTAGGAGGTTCGAAGTTTCCTCTTTAGGCGAGTAGGACCGTCGAAGATAATCATCATACTTCACATCGTCATCTTGTCCAGTTAGCCTTTACTTGACTGAATCCGGCCTCTTCATCGACTTTGGCATTAGTTGCAACCTCTTCATCAATTTTTCTTTCTCGGACTTTTCTTTTCGGGTTCCTCAAAGTCATAATCAATAGAATCCTCCGATCGCTTTTGTTGTTGCTCAAGAGTGGTGGCACGGTTCCTTATCGGGTTGATTAACCGCATCGAATTGGTGTAGATTGGACATCACCACTTGACCCTCCGGGGCCACACATTTGTTCTTGTTCAAACTCTTTAGCCACGTGTTGGAGTCTAATGATTTTGAACTTCTTCCCGTATTCGATATCCGGTGGCTCTTCATCCGAGTTTTCTTCTTCATGCTCAAATGCGGAGTCTTCCCTTTGCCTTGGTCGACCTTTGGACCGGGAGGTTTAGCTCTGTTGGAGTGACATCGGTTGCGATTTGAGTAGGTGACCTCCTTGTGCGATTCGGTTTCATCGAGCTTTCATCCACTATCTTTCTTTGCGGTTCGAGACTTGAAATGGGAATAGGAACAACTTCCTTAGAGGAACTGTCCTTTTGAGTGGAGGTTTCCTCTTTGGGAACTTTCTTTGACTCTCGCTTGTAACACTTCCTGCTGCTTCTTTGGTTTTCCTTGAAGGTGTACCAATGGACTTTTCATCGAGAAAACCTACTTTGCCTTCTTCAACCGCTACGGATATCGTTTATGCGAGTACGCTTGTTTGATATCATCGGTTATAAGATGATCCGGCGACCTTGCACCTTGTTTCTTTGTTGTAGAGTCCTTAACCGATCGAGAGTGTGGGCTCATACAATGTGGAGTGTTGTTTGGGGTCATCGAGTCTTAAGGGAATATCGAGATTATACCCTAGAGCTCGTTGGATCAGCAGTTTGGTATATCGACATACGGATTTTGGTGCCAAGCTTTTTAAGGAATGACATCATGTCGTCGCATATCGAGCTTCAACTTCAATGTGTTTATTGTTGACCAAAGCCCAAAAGATCTGCAGTTCCATGAGCTTGGGATGCTCATAGCCACCGCCACGCGTCGAAGCATTTGGTGATTATGATGTAGAGAGTTCTCCATGGTCGAGGAATATTCTTAAGATCCACGTATGAATGCTTAGTGATTACTCCGTAGCTTCGTCATAACCAATGTCGATCATGAATTACGAGCACGGTCTCTTCGGTTGGTGCGGCATTGTATTCGGTTGGTTCAATGACATGGATGAGAAGAATAGCCCTTAAGTCTGCGGTGTGATGGTGACTTGTTTGTCATTGGCGTCCATCACACAACATTTTGTCCTTTGATCTTTTGCATTGTATTCGAATCGGTGAATATAGATCTCATGCATCAGAAAGCGTAATTGGTGAGCATGTTCGATAGGGATGATTCTTGAATATCCACAACAATTAAACAAGAGGATTCCGAGCGGTGAGAGTATCAAAATCAACACGAAGGTTGTTCTTTCCTATCTTCATTGGATAGCCATTAGGGAATATATCGACAATGGTGAGAACATTTGGTGCTTCCACGTTTTGTGTGGCGTCCATGTCGTGATCGAAAGATATTTAGCCAAAAGAACCAACATATCGAAAGACATTATGTTAGTCAATAGATGGTTTTATTGTCTAATTATTGAATGAGATATGTCGATGATTGTTACGAGTCCAATGTCACTTGTTTGTGCAATAGTCCAATGATGTCGTGTTTGTCCAATAGTCCATGTTTTCATTGATTTTTCACAACATATTATACGATTAAGTTTATTGGTGACATTATTGGTTTCGTGGCGTTATGATTTATTTATTTACAAGTTTGCACGCGTAACAATTCATAATTAAGGTTAAAAACTAGGCTTAGGCGTAGAAATGGCAAGCTTATGCGTAAACAGGAGTGTTATACGCGTAAGCATAAGCTTATGCGTTGGTTCTTGACTTACGCGTAAGAAATATTACGCGTGGGAAAAGAGGGCCTTATGCGTAAAGCTTACGGCGTGGCGTATATGGAACCTTACGCGTAAGGCTTACTCGTAAGAGTCAACCTTATGCGTGGGGTCCTTGTTACGCATATCCTTCACGGGATCTGCGTGGTCCCTTATGTAGAACCTTCGCGTAAACATTACACGTAAGATTTCTCTTCGCGATAACATGCTACGCGTAAGGTGATCCTTATGCGTAGATGGCAAATACCCCGATTCGAATTTTCACGCGTATTAAAAGCGAAATAATTTCATCATAGCACCAACATTGACACATACATTCGGTTATTTTTCGGATCAAATCATGAATACTCATAGAACGATTCTGCGTAAGAAGACTTGTCGTGAGACCTAAACCCTAGGAATTACGACTAAGAATTCTAGCCATAGAAATGCACACAACATGTTCTGGTAATACTAAGAAGTCAAGTGAGTTTTTCTATCCAAGTTTTAACATCAAATTCTCAATGAATCAAAAATACCCAAATATGAAGAACATAAACCCTAATTTCTAATTAACTATCAATTAGTGTTTCTGGGTTGATTCTAAACATGGATATGATCAATTCATCTTGTAAACAACATCACACAACAATCTTTTTAACCAAAAACGTTCACACTTGTAAACCCCCAAATATATGCATAAACCCTAAATTCAAGAATCAATCAATTCAGATTTACGGGTGAGTTTTAAAGATTGAGATGGTTTCAATATGATTAGATAAACATTTTACACAACCATTCTAACCAATAACACTCAAATGAAGAATTTGTGTTCTTATTTTACTGTAGAACACAAATCTCATTAAAACACGAGATTTAACCGTTGGATGTTTATGATATTAAAAAACTTTGTTTGTAATCATGTTAAACGTGAAAACACTTACGGTTGATGATCAAAACACGGATTTGAGGATGAGTTTTACGCGTAGGATTTGGGTGGTTGGGATATTAAATGTTGTAATAAATGAGTTAGGTGGGTGTTTTATTAAAATAACTTTAAACTTTTGACGCTTTAGCCCTCCACCTTTTCCATTTACATCCAATGTCCATAACTTCCATTTGGTTACCAAACGAAGGATATTTGGAAAGAATTTTGACGACACTCCCCTCGGACTTAAGAAATAATGAAGTTTTATAAATTTTAGTCCGAAGGAGTCGGTAAACTAGAAAAGTAACCATCATTTTAAAGAAACAACGTGATAAGATAACATGCAAGTACAAGGTTTTATGAAACCGAAAAATTATTTATATTCTCCCCTCAACACTTGATCGAAAAAATACTTGAATTTTGAAAGAATAGAGTGTTGACGAAGAAATGTACTTGCAATGTTAAAGAGATATAGATAGAAGAATATTTTTGTAGTTTTATCGATTTTATAATTTTGTATTTTGTTTTGAAAAATATTTACAAAAAGGTTTTGGTGTTTGATTGTTTTTAAGAATGTTTTAAGAGATCATCCAGTTCCTCTTGAGTCAAACACCGCATTCCAATCCGGTGGACCAACTCATTGAACCTAGCGGGAGCTAAGGTTTTGGTGAGGAGATCTCGCCAATTGGTATTCTGTACCCACAAAGTATAATTCAACGATTACCACATTCCACGTGGTCCTTGATGAAATGATATCGAAGATCGATGTGCTTTGATTTGAATGTTGAACCGAGTTGCGAGATCGCAATAGCACTTCGATTGTCGCAGACATCGGGATTACATCAAATACATAACCATAGTCTTTGAGTTGTGTTCTCATCCAAATGACTTGAGCACAACATGCCGACATGGCTACATATTCTCTTACATTGAGGAGAGCGATGTACAATCCTCGCTTCTTCGATTGCCATGACACCGTTTATCACCAAGAAATTGTAATGCTCTCAAGTACTTTTCCGTGAATCTAAGCATCTGCGTGATCGACGAAAATGCTATTAGTTCAAAACGAATCCTTCGGATACGGATCCCCAAGTTAATGGTTTCCTTGATGTATCGAAGGATTCTTTTAGCCTCGAGAGGTGGGTTTCATTGGTCTCGATCGATAACGGGAGCAAAGATATATAGCAAAAACAATATCAGGCTTGCTACTGTTAGATACATGAGAGACCCAATAATACTACGGTATTTGGTAGGGTCCACCAATTTCCCATGTAAATCGTCTAGCTTCTTGGTATGAGCCATTGGTGTGGCATAGGTGTCGCGCTTTGCATTCCAAATTTGTTTAACAGTTCAAGGGCATATTTGGGTGACTCAAGAAAATACCACGGGTGATTGATGAACTTGCATTCCTAGAAAGAATGTGAGTTCACCCATCATTGACATTTCAAAATGTTTTGTCATTAATTTTGCAAAAGCATTTGAGTATTTTAAATGTGTTGACCCAAAAATGATGTCATCCACATAGATTTGAACGATTAAGATGTGAGCCCCATGATATTGTATGAAAAGTGTGGGATCGACCGAACCTTTGGTGAATTTATTGGCAATGAGGAAGGATGATAACTTATCGTACCACGCCGAGGAGCTTGTTTGAGACCATCTGAGCTTTGTTCGGTTTGTAGACATGGTTCGGGAACTCGGGATCAATGAATCCTTCCAGGTGGTGACATAAATCGTTTCTTTTCAGTTGCCCATTCGAAAGCGGTTTGGCGTCCATCGAAAGACCGTTATGTTCATATGAGCCGCGACGCGAGAAAATCCGAACGACCTCAAGGCGAGCAACCGAGCAAATGATTCTTCAAAGTCAATACCTCTTCCCTGTCTATAACCCTTAGCCACCGACGTGACTTATTTACGATTACGTTCCTTCAACATCCAATTTGTTTTCCAAATCCATTTGAGACCAATGACGTAGACCCTGTTGGTCTTTCAACCGCCCCCATACTTCAAGACGTTTGAATTGGTTGAGTTCTTCTTGCATGGATTCAATCCAGTTGTATTTTGTCATTGCGTCTTTAATGTTTTTAGGCTCAGTTAGCGACGGTGAGCATAAATGCAATGTTCACCATCGTGAAGACGTTGTCTTGTAACGACCGGTTGATCCGGGTTGCCAATAACATTCTCTGAGGATGGTCTTTTGTCCAACGATGTGTAGAGGGTTGATGTTGGTATACATTGTGCGATTTTGAGGATTCAAATGGTTTGTTGATGATTCCGCGACATCGGTGCAGCAGCTTTCATTGGCAAACGGGTTAAAGAACGCATTTGGATCAAAATCAGAGGGGGTACTTCATTAAGAAAATCGTAATTTGGTTTAGCGTCGTTGGAAGCGGTTTGTTCAACTGTTGTTGTAGAGTCAATCGGTGGTGCTTCTTCAACAGAGTTGTTGTAGCAGTGTATCGGTATAAGAGTATGATCGGTTGAGCGGTGAAACAACGTATACACTTGAGTACGTTCATCAATGTCATCACTAAGCAATGAGCAAAGGGCTTTTCCATTTGTTGACGAGTAAGTTGGGGCTTGGTTCAACGATGATGGGGTGTGAGGAAGTTTAAGCGGTTGTGACCGTGTTCCAAGTCGTTATGCTCGTAATCCATTTCGTAAGTTCATCAAAATTAGCATGAATCGTTTCCATAACCTCGCTTTGTACGACGATTCGGATCCGAAACCCTTAGAATTTTCACAATATCCTATAAAGACTCCAATGTCGACTTTGGCTTTGAGCTTTCCAAAGTCATCACGATCATTATTTGGGTAGCAAAGGGATCCAAATACATGAAAGTGTTTGAGATTCGGTTTATGGTTGTGGATAAGCTCAAAGGTGTTTTGTTGTGGCGTTTAGTAATCATTGAACGATTTTGAGTATAACATGCGATTGATACGACACGCCCACAAGTAACTGGAAGTTTAGCATTGATTAACATTTTTCTTGCGACTTCCACTAACGTACGGTTTCGTCTTTCAACAACTCCGTTTTGTTACGGTGTCGTGCAATAGATGTCGATGCTCAATTCCCACTTTCTCATAAAATTCTCGAAGATTTTGGTTTACAAATTCGGTTCCTTTATGCATTACGATTTGGCGGACGGTGTTCGGGTGAACTTGAATTTTGTGAGAAGGTGATGATCATCTGTGGAGCTTGATCTTTACTTGAAGAAAGTAGACCCAAGTCCATCGTAGTAGTCATCGACAATTACCAAGATGTAGCGTTTGCCATTAATCGTTTGCACGCGATCGGGCCACACAATCCATGTGAAGAAGATGAAGCACATCTTTGAGTCTTGTGTTCCACCTTTGAAGGAAAATGAGCACAAGTGTTTTCCCTTGTTCACAAGCTAAGCAAAGGTGATCTTTAGAATACCGAGAATCTCGGGAGACCTTCAACAAGTTTATGTCGAGCAAGGTTGGTGATGGTTTGAAAGTTTAAATGTGAGAGGCGACGGTGCCATAGCCGAGATTTTGTTGATGTTACCTTTGAAAGTGAGCGGATGGGAGATGAAGCAACCATGTCTTGCATTGAGATTGTGTATAGACTAGAATTACGAGAGCGGACATTAGATCGTTTCCTTGTAGATCACGAATGAAACAAGTTTTCTCCAAAAGCAACTTCCAAATCTCCATCACAAAATTGACCGATGAAAAGAGATTGTGACCGAGGCCTTCCACATAATAAACCACTAATTTTGATATTGCCATTGATATAATCTCCGTAGCCCATGATGGCTGCGAGTGATCATTCCCGAATCGGCGATGCAATGAACTTTGCAATAAAGTTTGATAACAGTTTAAGATTGCTGTCATGTGTCAAGAACATCCGCTATCAACAATCCAAGGATGATCATATCACTGCATTACACAGACGACACAGATGGAATATAAGTAGATGTGGAACCCGAGTGTTAGAGGGTTCGAGCGATTATAGTAGAAATACACGCATCAATGACTTTAGGCATCCATTTAAATCCTAGTGTATTATGTATCCATTTACGCCATCTCCAACTAGTCTTAGCTTTAGTCTTAGTGAATGCACTAGGTGGTACTACATTCCTTGGAGGTGATCTTCGGAACTCTGAGGGACATCAATGCGTTTATTAGAATCTAAGGAGGCGGTTTACCAAGCACAAACTTAGAAGCATTAGTGGGCCTAGAGGTATTCGATTCTTAGGATTCCTAAGCGAGACAAGATAGCTCTAGCAACACATTTGTCATGACAATCGAAGCATACTTTTCGACAAATAACACAAGAAGCATTAGACCTAATATCAAAAGTACTTAAAGGTTTAGCATTCGTTACAACACTTTTTCCATTACATTTGTCGGGCGCAATATTTAAAGTGGGTGCAACTTGAGTCTTATTCAAAGTCCTAGGGTGTTCTTGTACTTGACATTCTTTATTGATCTTTTCTTAGGTCGCAACTTCCTATTCTTCCTTGTATTGCTCCTAGGTCGTGAAGTGCGACGTTTGGAAAAGAGGCAACTATTCCTATTTCGATGAGGGGAAGCACATTAGTATCTTGTGTTTTGTCGGTAGGCAATGGGTTCACGTTTGCTAAGTGTTACAGTGCAATTTTCTTAATGATGCTAGGCTGAACTTGTTCATACTTTCCTAACATTTCCCTAACTTAATGATAGTGTGCACCAAATCTTGATTTTCAGAACGAAGATTTCCAGAAAAATTCATGACTTCTTTAGTGTGTGTAAGATAATCATCAAGTTCGTTTGATGCTTCTTTTCAAGTCTGTTTGAGTAAATCAAATATGACACCATATTCTTTTTTAACTTTTGCAAGTTCTTGTTCATATTTTGAGATTTGACATTTCAAAGACACGTTTTGATCATCCAGTTGCTCAATTTTAGGATTAAACGTTTTTATTTCAACTGGTGGATTTTGTTTTGCAAAGAAAGTTCACGATTTTGACAATCTTTTTGACACCATTGAAGACGACGTTTTGAATTTGAAAGTTCATTTAACAATCGTTCATTTTCAACTTTTAAAGATTCGATCGGATGCACATTATCAATATTCTCAACAGTATCAGCGAATTAACGAATCGGAGAGATATGATCGAGATGCATATGCAATGATTTTAATAAAACAAGATTATTGATATCGGCACATATAACATCTTCCAAGAGTCGATCAACATCTTTTCTCAACAATTTCTTTTTACGTTTAGTATTTGAAATCGATGTTTACATTTTCTCATGTTTTCATGAGACCGAGTTCCTTGTGAAAATCCTTTCCCAATATAGTGCACAAGTTTTCAAATTTTGACATGGGGTAAAAGTCTTTTCAAGAATGTCTCTTTGTTCTCGCGCCATTGGCGATTGAAAATGTTCAACTTTTATTTCGAATGAAATTCAATCTCACGTTCCAAAATTTTGAGGTCGAGATAAGAAAGTGTCAAAGTATTTTATAACGCGACAACTTTCGGCTTTTGTTTTAACTTCACTAAGTGAAGGTAAAGAACCATTAATTTGTGCACCATTGTGTTTGGGACTAACTTGACTGGTGTGATAACAAAAGGTTTGTTAGAAGTATCTTGTTGTGTGACAAAAGTTGCGGCTTTTGAATAGTTAAATGGTTTGTTATAAATGACATTTTCCATTTGTGACCGACTCTCGTCATCTCGCATCTAATTCCTCCATACGATTATATTCAACAACGGTCATAATTGAATCATCAATTCTATGTTACGATCAAACTTCGTGATTTTGTTTGAATGCTCGTTTGAAAACTTAGGTTTGTAATCGGCAAGAATTGGTCCATATCCATTTGGATTTGGTTTAAAAGTAAACTTTGAATAGTTGTGATTGACTCGGCATGTTTATAAACAACATTTGAAACTCTTTGATTTTGTGTTGTAAGTCGACAATTTCTTCAAGATAGTTATCTATTCGTTTCGTGGAATCTTTGTTTGTACTCGAGAACTGTTTTGACAATTTAACAACTCGACCTTGGCTTTTGAGTTTCTAAAGTAAGAGCATTAAGTTGTTGTTTATGTTCATGTTTCATTGTTCTATTTGAGACAACAAAGCATTCTTGGAAGCGGCTAGATCACGTGTCATCATTCTAAAGATTTTTGTTTTGATGAGATTTAGCAAAAGCGACTTCAAAACCTTCTTCACGCTTTTTCTTGAGTTTTAAAAAGTTGATTTGTCGAATTAAGCATTCATTATCCCTAATTAACAGTGCATTTTCTCTTTTAATTTCGTGCAAATTTCCAAACGAGAGTGTTGGTCTTTAATTAAGGTCGGGAGCTCGGTTTCTCTATTAGACGAAGCTCATCTTGTTCAACGTGAGTCTCATCATGATCATTATTTAGATCCTCGAATATAACCACGAGTCAACTTGATTATCAATATTAACCAAAAGGTTATCTTGATCGTCAAATATAACTACGGGATCTATTTGATAATCATTGGAATGAGATGTGGATGGCTTATGTTGAACACTCTGATCCTTGTCGGATAGAGAAATTGGCGAAGATATCAGATATGGGATGAGTATATTTTGTTTCGGTACCTGAGACAAGCCATCAATGTCATACACTGGGCCTGTGTCACTCATGTGTAGAGCTTGCATTTGTGCCATCAACATCACTACTGCATTAGCCTGCAAGTCCTCCATATCATCATCAGAATCTGCATCTGCCATAAAGCTCTATTCCTTGTTGGTAAGAGTTTGATACGCATACGCAGCGCGTTCGGGGTCAAAGGAACTTCCTTTTCTTGAGCAAGTTTTATAACACCTAGGCGATGAACCTAATCGTTGTAGTGTAGTATTAGGGTAAGCCACGGGTATTGATATCGTTCTCTGGGGAATAGTGTCATTAGGCTGAAGTGTATGTCGATTTAAGTCTAAAGGTGAGGATGATTATTTTGTATTTTTATATTTTATGAATCTCGGTTTTGGAGGGAGGGTGGAATTAGTTGCTAGTCAACTATTCCAAAAGATACTAACTAACATAGGGGTCTACCAGGAACGTGAAGCATATCCACTTATGATGTATTACTCCTTGCTAGCTATCCAATTCTACCTACTGAATTGTCACGTCCTATTGATGGTTGAATTGTCACGTCCTTATTCTTAACGCTTTGTGTGTCTAAAGTCGTAGGGTATGCGTTTCTCCCTAACTCTTTGAACTTACCAAAGGGTCTCGTCTACAAAACCCACTAGGGATAATAAACTCTTACTCTAAGGCACTCTTTAGATGGTTTAGCCTACAACTACTCAAGTAATTATATTCTAAGGTTTACAAAGATGAATCAAGCATTAAGTACACAACGAATGACCTATCGCATTACTAGATCATTAACAATTAAGATAAGAGACAACCAACCAAACAAGAGACAGTAGGATGCAAGAATTGTAAACTAAACCAATTAGATTCATTGAAATTGTCACACCCTAATGATGAAGATAGACACAAGCATCACTAAGAAATCAATAAGATCTAATTAATTATATACAAGTTTCATACAATCATAAGCAAACACTAGGTGAATTAGCCAAGCATAATTAATGAAGAGCAAGCAACAATCATGATAATTGAAGACATACCATAGGATTGGATTAACAAACAAACCATTACACGATGTTTCTAGAGTGTTTGAAACCCTTTAAGTTCTTGGGAAAACACCTACCTAAACCCTAGAATCGGACTTAGGGTTTAGGGCTTACAAAAGTGAAGTTATAATGTTATATTTATAGGCGATTTTACGTCGGCAAAAGTGACGGCGTCACACATAAAGAGTGATGGCGTCGCGATGATTTTTTTCACCAAACTGTAGATTTTCTCGTTCGTCGCGTGGGCTTTTGAATCACCTAAATCCGAGTTCGTATGCAAAGTTATGGCCAAAACAAGATCGCCTACTTGGCATATTTGTGACTTGATCAACTTGTGACGGCGTCACCTTATGGTTGTGATGCCGTCCCCTTCGATTATGACGTCTTCGGATCAAATCTAGGCCGTCCGAGTAGCGACGGCCTACTCTTTTAAAGCCCGACGTCGTCACTTGAAAATAGGGTTTTGGCTTCGTATCGTCACAAAAATCCTCCGACGGCATCGCAGATAAGCGATGTGCCGTCCCCTTGTAATTTAGCACTTTGAGTGTCTCGATTCTTGACTTTGGCCATTTTCTTCATATATCCGCCTTTTCGTCCAAATAAGTGCCATTCCAGATTTTGCCTTCAAGAGACCTAAAAGTGAAAAGGAACGATATTAAGCAATAACGGATACAAAAGTGATCAAATAAGGGCTAAAATGACCCTCAAAATGGTACCTTTAAAACCTTATCAAATATCCCTACACTTGTTATTTGCTTGTCCTCAAGCAAATGTGCTTTTAGCCAATTAATTTATAAGTTAGGGGTCATGAAGCATTGATTCAAAATGGTCCACAACACATATAAGCCCATAAAAGTCATAACAAGCACGAATTACATACTAGCACCTCACATGGGGTGTTTGGATACTCACATCTCTCTCGGTGTATATATGAAATATAACAAATAGAAAATGGAAGATAAACACTCATTAACCGGTCCTAGTACATAGATTACCATAGGCTTGAGAATAGATCAAACCTCCATCGCTTTGGCGTAAGCACCTAGGAAAGACTATCAAAGAGGTCTTTTAAAGGGTTGTAATGTTAGGCTTACGGTAGGAAACAAGGGTTTGGTGGGATAGGCTATTTAGTGGTGGCTAGTCAAAATCTCTATGTTAAATGCATACGAAGAATGGCGTTGCTAAGCCAAGACTCGACACTCTAAAACTCTAGGTAACGAAATAAACAAACATAAATTTAAAGGATAGATGTAGGATGGTAGCCCGTATGTTTTTTTTTTTTTTTTTTTTTTCTTTTTTTTTTTTTCTCTTTTCTATACATACACTTTTACTCTACCATCCTCTACGGTAACATCAAAATGATAGGGATTTATAGGCACATCCCTACACTTGAGTTTTTATTACTCTAACACTAATTTGACCCGAATTGAAAAGATCAAAACACTTGGGGTACATTATTACGCAAACAAAGGGAATTTGAATTTAACGTTTTCCGTCATTTCATAAACTTTAACTTTTCCCATGAATCCCAATCGTCCCAAAACTTTATACAAAGGATATGACTCGACTTAGCAACTCATGCAAGCAACTAGATAATTGAACTAAGGGTTTGGGGTGATAACAATAATTTGCACTAAAAGTGAGTGCATAAAGGGTAGGCTAAGGCGATTTGGGTGTATATTTGGGGTGGGGTGTAAACAATGCTCTTCATTGATATTCGGAAAACCGAAACATCACGAGAACCGCGAAAAGGATAGGCTCGAGGGGTTAACTAGGGTATCGTGTACTAAAGATGAGTACAACGCAAAGGGTGTGGGGAATTACTCAACCGATGTGGAAGAAGTAATTATATTACGGTATCAAACAAGGGTTATCCTAATGCCTCTTATCATTTAGTTATTCCTAACTACACAAGTGTAGTCTTACTTACGATCTCGGAATGCATCACAAAACAAGTTCTAGAATCTAATATACTACCGGTTCACACTCTAAGCATTAAAGATGAATGCTTTAATTCCTACTAATCTAAGGCGATCCTCACATTTTGGGTGGAATTTAGGTGGTAAAGGGTTTTGTGCTAGTCATGCAACTTCCTATCCGTGAGACGCTTTTGTTAAAACTAATGGCCCACTCCTATATGTCATGAAAATTTTAAATTTGGTGCCAAAATTACCCTAACCGACATTTTCTCATGGTTTATTACACAAATACAATTGGACAAAGCAAATAATCAAGGATAAGCATAGTTTCAAAGTTCCGTTTTATTTTCCTCCCTACACTTAAACCGAACATTGTCCCCAATGTTCCCGAAAATATCAAAGTTATGATAATGGAAGGTAATTAAAAGCGAAAGAAACTAATACTCCCCGATTAGCTCGGTAGGATCCGTGTGTGAAGTAGTGGTTAAATCCTTTCCAAGAAGAATGTATTGCGTGAAAAGCTCCTTCCAATCTTATGTATCTTCTTCTTGATAAATTAAACCCGCACACTTGAAGAAAACAAACAACCCAACACATCAAACCGAACAAAGAAAAATCACAACAAGATGTAATTCCGGACTTAAATAAGATATAATGCTTGTGGAATGGATGTTTGCAGATTTTCTAGAAAATTAAGACCGGAAAATTCCAAAATTTATAAGTAGCACGAAAACGAGAAAAGTAGTAAGCAACGCTCCTCTCCTCCCGTCCCGAGACCGACACCGTCGAGTTATCATAACGAAACCGTCTCGCGATTTTCGGAAAAATTCGAAAAATTTATATCTTTAAAATCTGGAAAATTTCTGCAAAACATCCATTATGACTCGATACAAGCATTTGACTCGAACAAACACACATGTATATCTTTTAATTAATTGAAATTCTCATGTTTACGTTTCTTTTGAAAACGTGTGTAATCCTCCCTACACTTATCCCTTATGTAAAATACCTTTATATGCAATTAAGACGAGGTTAAAAACAAAATAAAGCATTTTTACAAAATTAAACATGAGAATAGACAATCAATAAAAGATATACGACACACAAATAAAAATGAAAAACAAATACACATGGGTTGCCTCCCAAGAAGCGCTTGTTTTTTTTCGAGTCACGAGCCTGACTCTACCCTTATTTAACGGATAAAGGGGAGGTTTTCCCTACACTTAAGTTTAAGTGCGGGTGATAGTAGCGATACACACCCTTAGGGTGGAAATATGCCACGTGAGGTGAAGGGGGTGTGTGAATGGCTTCCTTCATCCTAAAACTACCCGGACTAAATTGGTTGATGGGTGGGTCGGTTCCTCGTTTATCTAAGGATGGAAGTAAAGATTGAGGTTCGGTTCATCAACACTAGGAAATTCCTAGAACTAAGAGTAAGGCGAGACTACAAGTATTCAAACCTATATTCTCCGGTTGCGTTCGGTTCAAATGTTCTACCTCCATTGGGATTCCTAAAGTCTCTTCTACTACTTCCGGTAAGTCACGTGCGGTGTGTATGCCTTAAATGATGGTGGGGCTTGTGGGGTACCTTGTGGGTCTAGACTTTTCACTTCATCCTCAATCACATCTACATCATCTATTTGCTCGTCATGTAATATTTCCTTAGGTCGTGATGAAACCAATTCTAGTAATTGATCCAACTTATGGTTTAATGCTTGGTTGCTTACCATAATGTTTTCATAAATTTGGTCAGTTCTCCTAAGGGCCTCACTAAAAATAGTTTCTAAACACGGAGGTTGTTCACGAAAGTCTATCCTAGGTGAAGGCTCAAACGAAGCATAGGTTTCACTAGATGAGGTATTTTGTGGGCTTGATGGAATGGTGAAATCCTCAAAAGGTTTATGGACTTGGTTACTTTCTTCCCACCATCTTGAATAATCCGCTTTAGTAATATCATAATTTCTTATGAAAAACCTAATCGCGGATATAGTGGATTCGCGTTCTCCATAATGGTGAGCGGAAGAGTCAATGGACAAGTTTTACGAACAAAGGCACAAAGAAGGGGATAGACTACAAGGAAGCTAATAAAAGAAAAAAATCTCACTTGATAGGAATCTTGTGAGTAGACCTAAATGAGATAGAAATCAAGCCTAAACAATAACTATTCCCCAGCGCGCCAAAACTTGATAACGCTACACGCGTCGTTCGGGGTCAAAGGAACTTCCTTTTCTTGAGCAAGTTTTATAACACCCTAGGCGATGAACCTAATCGTTGTAGTGTAGTATTAGGGTAAGCCACGGGTATTGATATCGTTCTCTAGGGAATAGTGTCGTTAAGGTGAAGTGTATGTCGATTTAAGTCTAAAGGTGAGGATGATTATTTTGTATTTTTATATTTTATGAATCTCGGTTTTGGAGGGAGGGTGGAATTAGTTGCTAGTCAACTATTCCAAAAGATACTAACTAACTTAGGGGTCTACCAGGAACGTGAAACGTATCCACTTATGATGTATTACTCCTTGCTAGCTATCCAATTCTACCTACTGAATTGTCACGTCCTATTGATGGCTGAATTGTCACGTCCTTATTCTTAACGCTTTGTGTGTCTAAAGTCGTAGGGTATGCGTTTCTCCCTAACTCTTTGAACTTACCAAAGGGTCTCGTCTACAAAACCCACTAGGGATAATAAACTCTTACTCTAAGGCACTCTTTGGATGGTTTAGCCTACAACTACTCAAGTAATTATATTCTAAGGTTCACAAAGATGAATCAAGCATTAAGTACACAACGAATGACCTATCGCATTACTAGATCATTAACAATTAAGATAAGAGACAACCAATCAAACAAGAGACAGTAGGATGCAAGAATTATAAACTAAACCAATTAGACTCATTGAAATTGTCACACCCTAATGATGAAGATAGACACAAGCATCACTAAGAAATCAATAAGATCTAATTAATTATATACAAGTTTCATACAATCATAAGCAAACACTAGGTGAATTAGCCAAGCATAATTAATGAAGAGCAAGCAACAATCATGATAATTGAAGACATACCATAGGATTGGATTAACAAACAAACCATTACACGATGTTTCTAGAGTGTTTGAAACCCTTTAAGTTGTTTGGAAAAACACCTACCTAAACCCTAGAATCGGACTTAAGGTTTAGGGCTTACAAAAGTGAAGTTATAATGTTATATTTATAAGCGATTTTCGTCGGCAAAGAGTGACGGCGTCACACATAAAGAGTGACGGCGTCGCGATGACTTTTTTCACCGGATCGTAGATTTTCTCGTTCGGTCGCGTGGGCTTTGAATCACCTAAATCGAGTTCGTATGCAAAAGTTATGGCCAAAACAAGATCGCCTACTTGGCATGTTGTGACTTGATCGACTTGTGGCGTCACCTTATGGTTGTGACGCCGTCCCTTCGATTATGGCGTTGTCTGGATCAAATCTAGGGTGTCCGAGTAGCGACGGCCTACTCTTTTAAAGCCCGACGTCGTCACTTGAAAATAGGGTTTTGGCTTCAGATCGTCACAAAATCCTCCGGCGGCGTCGCAGATAAGCGATGACGCCGTCCCTTGTAATTTAGCAACATGAGTGTCTCGATTCTTGACTTTGGCCATTTTCTTCATATATCCGCGCCTTTTCGTCCAAATAAGTGCCATTACGTAGTTTGCCTTCAAGAGACCTAAAAGTGAAAAGGAACGATATTAAGCAATAACGGATACAAAAGTGATCAAATAAGGGCTAAACGACCCTCAAAATGGTACCTTTTAAAACCTTATCGCAACGCCTCTTTGTGATAAGCACGCCTCTTGTCCTCGGCTTAGGACATGCATTAGCCAGTGACCCTTCTCATTGCGGTTATAACAACGAAGACCATTAACCCCATTTGAGCATTCCCACGCTCAACGACTTGACCCCTTTGTTGTTGCGGAGCACCTATGTTATTCCTTCTAATAGCATTAAACCCTTGACCACCTCCCATCGGCGACCATAACCACGGTTCGAACTTCAACGTCCATTGTTCATATGACTTGATTCCTTGTGTTGGATGAGGAGCGAATGCGATTGTTGGATTTGTTTGTATACCGACCGAAGGCTTTAGCAATCATAACAAATCCTTGTTGCAATTCATCGAAAGCAGCATAGCCCTCATCAGCTTCATTGTAAAGTGCTTGAGCATTGTTGTTGTTGTATGGAACTAATTAAGTTTGTTGAGGTTGTTGCTATGACTGATCATATGGTGTGATGGTTGCAGTTGGTTGAGGAGCGGGTTGAGGAGATGTTTGAGGAGGAAGACTAGTTTGAGCCCACAAAGCAAGTTGTTGATTATCAAGAATTGACTGTGAAGCCGGGAGTCCACGGATAGTCCTTTCTTTGTCAACTTCTTTTTGGTGAGGCTTCAAATAGTCGTACAACAATCCATATGTAGCATGATGAAGATTCTTAGCTTGACGGAGAAAAATGACATACTTCTCCCATTCGGACCAAGACTACTTAGGAACTTAGTGTTGTGACAATTCGTGGCATGATGATGTTGTGTTTGTCCAAATCATTAATGATGTCCGGCGATGATGATATGACTCTAATGTCTCTCCTAGTTCAATCATGAAGTGTTCATAAGCCAAGTAGATTTTGGATTTCATGTCTTCTGATTGAGTGTTGTGCCTTCCATAAGAAGATGAATGTGTTCCCATTGCTTTTACGATCTTTTGAGCATCAACACTTGAAGGATTAGATTTGGTAATCCTAAAAGGATGTATTGCATCGCTAGTTCATCGGCTTCAAAGTGTAAAAGTTCATCGCCAGTGAGGTCTAAGATAGTTGCAATGTTGGTGACAACATCTCTTGGTGGATTAGCATCCGGATCTCGGGTGTGACAACAGAGAGCATCCGAAATGGACCTTCCATAATGACCTTCTTTAAAACTTTCCATGTGGCTTCTTTAGATCACAAAACCTAAAGAACCTTATCACCCATTGATCATAATTTCCGAGAGTGAGCATTGGAGGTCTATCAAGTGAGCCAACTTCATGAATTGATTGTTGGCTACTTAAGGCTTCACACATCTTGCCAAACCATGTAGGTTCCTTCATAGTATTCCTGGATGGATGTTGATTGTAGAAGTTTGTGTAAGGTTGTACTTGAAGACTAGGTGGTGGTTGAACCATTTGTGGTTGTGGAATTGCTCCAAGTTGTGGAGTATGTTGTTGATTAAATTGTTGTTGATGATTAAATTGTTGATGTTGTGGACTTAGTTGTTATTGTTGTTGATGATGATAAGTGTAAGGAAAATAGTTAGAGTATGGTGGTTGTGACATGTTGAAAACTTATGTTGTTAAATGGATCTTTGTAGTCGAATGAAACGATGTTGATAAAGTATCCTTAGGCGTAGAAATCACGTAAAGGCAAGGTAACACTTAGGCGTAAAAACACCAAACTTACGCGTAACAGAAATAGTTACGCGTAGGATTAGCTTACGCGTAAGATATGAGAAACACTAAGGTTACACGTAAATAGAAAGTTAGGCGTAGAAAACTTAGGCGTAGGATTAGCTTATGCGTAAGAAAAGGCTTAGGCATAAGAATAATCTTATGCGTAAAGAGTTCTATGCGTAAGCTTAAGCTTATGCGTAAAATTAGGGTTTTGCCCAAAAGATCTTTTACACTATCACAGTGTAAAGGATATCCAAAGTCGAAGTGTTTTTAGGCTTATCCAAGCAAGAAAAACACCGAGTAAACCACTGGCGAAGATCGATCCAGGATGAGTTCTGGCGTAAGAATAGGGTTTTCTTACAGCGTGAAATTAGCCAAAGCGATTTACGCCAAATGATGTTTCTAAACCGATTTTGTGATGAAATAGCTTCAATATCACCAAAATAACACAAAAGTGTGAAACTTGATGATCCAAAACTTCTAAACACCTTATCGTAGAAAGTATCCCACGTATAAAACCAAGCTTAAAACAATGATCCACACGTAAAGTTTGAAACTTTTTCCCAAAAACAGATATTTTAACACCTTAAAACGTTGAAAGTACAGGAATCTTGGATTGAAAAGTGTAAAAAATGAGTTTTTAAGCGTGACCAAGTTTAGAACCATATGTTACGCGTAAGACCAAAACTTACTTCAAAAACAATACCGATTCACCCAACTATTTGGCGATTGATACCACTGTTAGGTCACCATATTAGTAACACAAGCATCAATATAAGAAATAGAGGAGAAGAGATCGGATGAACAATACCACACACACACGTATAAGATGTAAGAAAGGTTATGCGTAAATGATATGAGTGAATTGAACAACCAACCCTCAAGTGAGGGTTATACAAGAGTATTTATAGGAGGGAACTAGGGCAACACTCCAAGTTCCCATCCTTTTACTTATTGGGCTTGGCCTAGGTTTATGGGCTTTCTACATAAGCCTAGCCTTGATTACTAACTTAAAAGCCATATTAAGCTAACTATTACATATGAATCACTAACACTTGAAATATAGTTTAGGAGTGATTCCAACAGTAACATACGGATTATCAAACACAATTTATAACAAGATCAACTATTAATCACAAATCAAAAATTAAGAACTTGACTCGAAACCAATTGTTGAATGATTTGTTATGGATTAATGTGGTGGAAATGATACAATGATTGAGAGAGTTTACAAGAGAGAAAATGCAAGATCAAAACTGAAAATGAATTGTAAATGACAAGTTGCTATTTAAATTGAAAAGGGGGGGAAAGTTTGTTGGAATAGTTGACCAACTTTAACTATTATTTTGGGTGGGTAAAATGCATGTTGGAAAATATAAAATAGTTTTATCAAACTTATGAAGCTTGTGGTTTGTTTGGTAAATATTATTAGTAATGTTTTCTAACTTCTAAGGTTTGGTTTGTGTTTGTTAAGTTTCTTATTGTACAGGGTGTGAAAGTAAAATATCTTGGCTATATAAAGTGAAGTCTCAGCTAGGGTTTCATTATTGGTTTTCTCTCTCAAATATCTCACCTACAAAAGCAGTTATAGTTTCTTGGTTTTCTGGGTTGTTTAGTTTAGATCATCTTGATCTTGTATTGGTTTTGGTTTAGTGGTTAAGAGTGTGAGTATTGTATTGCTGTTACACCTTTGTAGAGGGATAACAGTTTTGTGGTTGTATTGTACTTGGTAAGCATCCGATTGGGGACTTATCTTCAGTGTTTATTGTTATAATAAAAGTATCACCAAGGGGTGGTTGGTTGGGTGATTAGTACTTGTGTGTTTTGGTACCATTTTAACATGGTATCAGAGCCCTAGGTTCTGATCTGTTGATTCGATTGGTTTTCTTGTGGTTCTTGACGACTTAATTTGAGATTCTTGGATTGATTGAATTTTAGGGTTTTTTCTTGAAACCCTAGAATTTGGGGTTTTATTCTGGTTTGTTTCTGAGAAATTAAAGTTGTTTGGAGGGTTATTCTCGTGCTAATTAGTGATTCTTGGTTGATTTTCTTGAAACCCTAAATTTCTGATTTGGGGATTCTTGGAGATCTTGTGATCTGGGGTGTTCTTGGCCTGGTTCTTGGTTAGTTCAGTGCGTATTCTTATTAGC
Organism: Chrysanthemum lavandulifolium; assembly: GCA_022545495.1. Lineage (NCBI taxonomy): Eukaryota > Viridiplantae > Streptophyta > Magnoliopsida > Asterales > Asteraceae > Chrysanthemum > Chrysanthemum lavandulifolium. The sequence continues at coordinate 67,228,868 of CM040240.1, read as the reverse complement.
ACTGTAAGTGAATCTTCTTCTTTTAAGATTAACGGTTTAGAGTCTAGGGGTGCAAACAGTTGGTTAACATCTTGATCCGCCACCGTGAGTGGTACGAATACCGCTCCGCCAACCTCGGTCCTCCGGGCTTTATCCAAGTTAGTCTTGGGTGTGAGTTCATAGTTTTAGGTTTTTTAGTTTTTTGATTGTTGTGTCTAAGTCGCTGGTGGATAGGATTTGGGCAGTCTTGGAAGTTGAGTTTGATTGGTTTGATTGTTGGTTGTTATTTGTTGTTTGTCTGGTTTGTTTAGTTTGTTTGATTGTTTCTTGTTTGGTTCTTGTTGTTTCTTTGTGTTGCTATTATGGCTATTATGATCAGTAGTTTAGATCAGAGTAACCCTCTGCATCTCCATCCTAATGACTCTAATTGTGCTTCTATTGTTACTCTTAAACTGACTGGGGTTGAAAATTATCGAATATGGGCTAGTTCTATAAAGTTGGCTATTCAGATTAAAAATAAAATGGGTTTTTTGGATGGTACATGCACTAGGGTTGCTTATGCTGCTAGTCCCCTATTGGAAGCCCAATGGGATAGATGTAATGTTGTTGTGTTAAATTGGTTGTTAACATCTCTATTTCAAGATGTTTATCTTGGTCATGTGTTTTCTGATAATGCTTCTGTTGTTTGGAAAGATTTAAAAGATACCTATGATAGGATTGATGGGTCTGTTGTGTTTAATTTGCTTCAAAAGATTAATAGTTTTAAGCGAGTGGTTTGCACATGTCGAGTATTATCATAAGCTAAATTCTCTATGGAGAGAATTTGATATTCTGACTAAGTTGCCTGATTGCACTTGTGAGGCTAGACAAGAATTAAATGATCATAGCAAGTTGTTGAAATTAATGCAGTTTCTTATGGGTCTTGATGACATTTACCAGCCTATAAGAAGTAGTCTCTTAACTAGGGAAATCTTACCTGAGGTTAAGGATGCCTTTGTTATTATTTCTAGGGAGGAGTCTCATAGAGGGATTCCTACTACTACTACTGTGAAATCTGAGAAGTCTCAGGTTTCTGCTTTTGTGTCTAGAACTTTTGATAATAAAAATGCTAATTGGAAAAGAAACAGTGGTAATAATAACAGTGGTAATAATAACAGAGGAAATTATGATAATTTGTTGTGCACACATTGTGGGTTAAAAGGGCATACTGTTGAGAGGTGTTTTGAGATCATTGGGTATCCTCCTGGTTTTAAAAAGAATCCTAATCTTAAACCTGTAAACAGTTTTAATAAAACCAATGATCTTAAAGGAACTTCTAATGTGAATAATATGGCTAAGTCTGCTGTTGGCAATTTGTCTTTAAGTAATGAACAGGTTATGAAGCTTATGAGTCTTATAAATGAAAAACACGAATTTCGCTCGATCCAACATGGCGGTAGTGCCTCATGTTCCTTTTTAATGGAAATGTGTTTTTAATGATCATTTCTATAAGTTTTTTGTGCCAACTTAAAAGTTAATGGTGTCGCTTATCATCCGGGTTGGATCATTGATTCGGAGCAAATCAACACTTAACTAATTACGCTAAAAATATGTTTAATGTGATTGATATTTCGATTTAAAATTATCATTGGTCACCCAAATGGCACCTTAGCTAAAGTTACTCATGTTGGGAATCAAATTGAATAATAGTGTTGTTTTGTTTGATGTTTTGGTTGTTCCCGAGTATTGTGTTAGTTTGATGTCTGTTAATAAGCTTATTAAAGATAGTAAGCTTAGAGTTGGTTTTGATGAAACTAAGTGTTATATTCAGATTTGAATCGCAGAATGTCTTTGGGACCGGTAGTGAATATGGTGGTTTATATTTGTTTGATAAGCTCTGCCGATGTGTCTTCTCATGTTGTTAATAGTGAGTTTTGTCTTGTTTTGTTACTAAAGAAGTCGGCATAATAGGTTGGGTCATCCCGCTAGCTGTGTTTTGAAATTACTTAAAGGATCTTTGAAATTGTCTAATATTGATCATAATGGTCCTTGTGAGGTTTGTCATAAGGCAAAACAAACAAGAGATCCTTTTCCTATAAGTGAACATAAGTCTGTTGTTTTTGGGGAACTCATTCATTTGGATGTTTGGGGTCCTTACAAAGTGGTTAGCAGGGATGGGTATAAGTATTTCTTGACTATTGTGGATGACTTTACTAGATCTGTTTGGGTGTATATGTTGAAGAGAAAAGATGAAGTGTTTGACATGTTTGTTTCTTTTTATAATATGGTTTTTACTCAGTTTGAAAAAAGAATCAAGGTTGTTAGGTCTGATAATGGTACTGAGTTTGTTAATAATAAAATGAATGAGTTTTTTTTAATAATAAAGGTATTCTTCATCAAACTAGTTGTGCATATACACCACAATGAAATGGTATTCTTGAAAGGAAACATAGACATCTATTAAATGTTGCTAGAAGTCTTATGTTTGGGGGAATTCTCTTGTGTTTTGGTCCGAATGTGTTTTAACTGCTACTTATTTGATTAACAGTTGCCTTCCTCTCGTGTTAAATGGGAAATCTCCTTTCTCTCTTGTGTATGGTAGGGAACCTAGTATGTCTCATCTTAGGAGTTTTGGGTGTCGTGTTTTGCTTCTATTTTAAAAGAGTCGACAAGTTTAATGAAAAATCGAAAAATGTATTCGATTGGTTATGCTAGTGGTAAAAAGCTTATAAACTTTTGAGTCTTGAAAACAGGTCTATTCTTTATTCAAGGGATGTAAAGTTTTATGAAACTATTTTTCCTTTGAGGATGAGTCAGAGTGTAAGTTCAGAACCTGTTTATGAGATTACACACTTAAACTTTTTTGATAATAGTGAGTCTGAGTCAAAAACCAAAACTCCTAGTCCCATTCCCAATGATGCAAATTTAGAAAATGTGAATAGAGAGTATGCATCTGTTGGTAGAGAAGGTAGTCCTTCTAGACTTGGTATGGTTGTGAGCAGTGAACAGGATAAGAGTCCAGGACAGATACCAAGTCCTGTTAGTTCACAGCAACCAAATCTAGAAGTGACTGCAACTCCTTTAGATGAAAATTATGAGTCTGAGGGAAACTATTTCTAGAATTCAGATGAGTCTAGGTCCCAAAATGTTTTTCAAAATTTAACAGAGGAAGGTACCAGTAGAAGGTCTTCTAGAGCCTCTAAGTTGCCTGCTAAATTGAATGATTATGTTCTTGATGATAAAGTCAGATATGGTATAGGCAAATATGCTAATCATTGTTTGCTTAGTTCTGATAACTATTGTTTTGTGTCTAATCTGAACAAGTCTAGTGAGCCTACTTCTTATTATGAGGCTTCTAAAGATGTTAATTGGAGAGGTGCTATGAATGATGAAATGCATGCTTTATATGAGAATGATACTTGGTCTGAAGTTGATCTTCCTTTTGGTAGAACTCCTATTGCTTCTAAATGGGTCTTTAAAATTAAATATAAAGCTAATGGTGAAATTGATAGATATAAAGCTAGGTTAGTAGCTAAAGGCTGTACTCAAAAGGAAGGTCTTGATTATGATGAGACTTTCAGTCCTGTTGTTAAAATGAGTACAGTTAGATGTCTTATAAGTCTTGCTGTTCAGTATGACTGGAAGTTGTTTAAGTTAGATGTTAATAATGCTTTTCTTTATGGTGATCTGCATGAGGATGTTTACATGCTTCCTCCTCCAGGTTACTGTAAAGAAGGTAGTACTAAGGTGTGCAAATTGAAAAAATCTTTATATGGTTTAAAACAAGCTCCTAGACAGTGGAATCATAAACTGTCAGAAGCATTGTTTGAAGATGGTTTTGAACAATCTAAAAATGATCATTCTTTGTTTATAAAGAGAAAAGGGGATACAATAATGTTTCTTCTTGTATATGTTGATGATATGGTCATTTGTGGAAATAGTGAAGTTGAGATTGAAAGATTTAAGAAGTTTTTTAACAATAAATTCAAGATTAAAGATCTTGGTGAGTTAAAATATTTCTTGGGTATTGAAGTTTTAAAAACTAAAACTGGTTTGTGCTTAAATCAAAGAAAATATTGTTTGGAACTTTTACATGAGTATGGGTTACTTGCTTGTAGACCTGTTATGACTCCTCTACCTGAGAATGCTGTGTTGAATTTTAAGGAGTCAGAAAATGATAAGTTGTTAAAAAATGTTACCAGTTATCAGAAGCTTGTGGGAAAGCTTATATATCTTACTATGACTAGACCTGATATTGCTTATGTTGTTCATTGTTTGAGTCAGTTTATGCATGCTCCATTACAGTCTCATTTTAATATTGGGTTAAGAGTTTTAAGGTATCTTAAGCTTGCTCCAGGAAATGGAATAAGTTTTAAGAAGAGTGAGAAGTTCAATATTATGGCATTTTCTGATGCTGATTGGGCTAAATGTCCTGTTACTAGAAAATCTGTTTCAGGGTATTGTGTTTTTGTTAATGGTAACATTGTTTCATGGAAGAGTAAAAAGCAAAATACTTTGTCTAGATCTTCAGCTGAAGCTGAATAGAGGTCTATGGCATCTATTACTTGTGAGATCATGTGGGTACTTAAGATCTTAAAAGATCTTGAAGTCACAGAAAATTTGTTGCCTGTTATGTTGTGTTGTGACAACAAAGCAGCTATGCAGATTGCTGCAAATCCTGTTATGCATGAAAAAACTAAACATTTTGATATTGATGTGCATCTTATAAGAGAAAAGGTTGCATCTGGATTGATTCAAACTGTAAAGGTTGATTCTAAAAATCAAACTGCTGATGTGCTAACCAAAGCACTTGGAACTGCTCAACATGCAGTTATGGTTAAGAAACTTGGAATGGAAAATTTGTTTGCTTCATCAGTTTGAGGGGGGATGTTGGAAAATATAAAATAGTTTTTATCAAACTTATGAAGCTTCAGGGTTTGTTTGGTAAATATTATTAGTTATGTTTTCTAACTTCTAAGGTTTGGTTTGTGTTTGTTAAGTTTCTTATTGTGCAGGGTGTGAAAGTAAAATATCTTGGCTATATAAAGTGAAGTCTCGCTAGGGTTTCATTATTGGTTTTCTCTCAAGTTTCTCACCTACAAAAGCGATTATAGTTTCTTGGTTTTCGGGTTGTTTAGTTTAGATCGTCTTGATCTTGTATTGGTTTTGGTTTTGTGGTTTAGAGTGTGGGTATTGTATTGTTTGTTACACCTTTGTAGAGGATAACATTTTGTGGTTGTATTGTACTTGGTAAGCATCCGATTGGGGACTTATCTTGATGTTTATTGTTATAATAAAAGTATCACCAAGGGTGGTTGGTTGGGTGATTAGTACTTGTGTGTTTTGGTACCATTTTATAACTAGTAATAAAAATGTGTATTAGGAAGTGATTTTTAATAACAAAAATATTTTGTTACTTATGTTAACACAATGTTTCTAAGTGAGCATGATATAAATATCATTAAGAAGTATATACAACATAGTATGCATAAGAGACTTGTACATCTTAAAATTAATTGTGTACCATATATGTATTAAGATCTTTTTAGATGATAACTTGTGAATATATAATAAGACTTGACAATGTTTTTACTTTGCGTAAATAAAATTTATTATTGTCATCAATAACATTTAGCAAATATCGTAAAATATAAACAACGTTTTTCAGATGATATTTATATTAACACATTCCAAACACTTGTTGACAGGTTCAATTTGTCCATCTATTTGTGGATGATATGCACTTGCATCTTCAATTCTACCCTCAAAATTTGAAATATAGACTTTCAAAAGAGGTTGGTAAACACCTTATCCCTATCACTGATGATTATTCTTGGCAACCCATGTAACTTATAGGCATTGTCCAAAAACAAGTGTGCTACTTGTACAATAGTTTAAGGGTGAGACATGGCCATGAAATGTGCATATTTGCTTAGCCTATCACCACCACCATGATCACAGACTTACCATTGGACATAGACAATCCATCAATGATGTCCACAGAGATATCCATCCAAACCTTCTGAGGTATAGGTAATGGTTGTAGCAACCCAGGATAAGCAGCTAAGTCAGCCTTGTTTCTTTGACAAGTATCACACTGTTTGACCATTAGCTTCACTAATTTCCTCATTCCTTTCCAATAAAACCAATTACCTAGTATATTAGTGGTAGCTTCTACACCTGAATGACCACCATCAGCAGAACTATGGAAGTGATTTATCAATTTCCTTCTCAAACTATCATTAGCACCAACCACCAACTTACCTTTTCTTCTCAACTGATCCATTGCCCAAGTGTATTTAGAAGATGAGGCTTCAACTTGTATTTTCTTAATCACAGATTGCAAATGTTCATCTTCAACCCAACGTTGCTGAAATTCTTCAATGAGCCCAGAGAATATAGTTGAAACCATCATTGTTGACAACTCACCTCCATGCTCAGTTTTTGAAAGTGAATCAGCAGCTTGATTTTCTTTACCCTTCTTGTAAGCAATTTCATAATCAAAGCCAAGCAACTTAGGTAACCATTTTGACTGGAAAGGGGTTGTTATTATTTGATCTAGGAAATACTTGAGATTGTAATGACCAGTCTTAATTTGGAAGTGTCTTTCCAATAAGTGTCACCTCCATATGTCTAATGCCATGATCACAACTAGTAATTCTTTATCATTAACAAACAAAGAGTGGTGTTTGGGGGATAGTGTTTTACTAAGGTAGGCCACTGGATGTCCTTCTTGTTGTAGTACAGCTCCCACTCCTAGACCTGATGCATTAGTTTCTACAACAAATGATACATTGAAGTCTGGTAATTTGAGAACTGGTGCCTTTGTCATAGCTTCGTTCAGGGCTCGAAAAGCTTGAGCAATGAGTGCATAATTACTTATGAACCTTCTGTAATAGCCTGTGAGACCCATGAAACCTCTTAGCTGCTTTACAGTTGTTGGAATAGGCCATTTGCTCATTGCCTCTATCTTTGCAGGATCTGTTGCCACACCTTGATCCGAGATTACATGGCCCAAATATTCCACTTGAGAAGTACCAAACACACATTTACTTTCCTTTGAATACAGACTGTGTTCTCTTATAGTGGTCAAAATAGCCCTCAAATGCAACATATGATCTTCCACTGAAGCACTATAAACTAAGATATCATCAAAGAATACCAGGGTGAATTTTCTTAAAAATGGTTTGAAGACCAGGTTCATCAAGGATTGAAAGGTAGAAAGGGCATTAGTCAACCCAAAGGGCATTACCATGAATTCATAATGTCCCTAATGGGTTCTAAAGGCTGTCTTGGGTATGTCCTTCTCATCCATCCTTATTTGGTGGTACCATGATCTTAAATCTAGTTTAGAGAACACCCTTGATCCATGCAGTTCATCAATAAGCTCCTCAATCAAGGGCATGGGGAATTTGTCTTTGATGGTTAGCTTGTTGATTTGCATATAGTCAATACACATTCTCCATGTCCCATCCTTCTTTTTAACCATCAAAATTGGGGATGAGAAAAGGCGGTTACTTGGTCTTATCAGCTTAGCATCCAACAACTCTTGCACCCCCATGGACTCTATGGCATCCTTTTGGGTAGGTGGGTGTTTATAAGGTCTGATGTTAACTGGAATTGCACCTTCCTTCAAAGGGATTTTGTGGTCATGTTTTCTAGGAGGAGGTAGGGTATTAGGCAAAGCAAAGACATCCTTAAACTATTTCAACAAATTCTTCAAAGTTTCCTGCTCTTGTGCATCCAAGACAGACTCATGGGTGGTACTGAGTGCCAAAACTGAAGTTGTTGGCACACAAACATTCATTGCAGACAGACTTGCAGGCTGTTTGGATACATGTTTAGACAACTGTTTACCAGAAAACCATTGAAGTGTGGACTTAGTGGTTCCCCTTAAAGAAACTGATCTTCCTTCATAGACAAACTGCATTCTCAAATAGCTGAATTTCCACACTATATCTCCTAATGTTGACAACCATTGTACACCCAAAACCATTTAACAACCCCCAAGTGGCAATATCATAACATTATAAGTAAAGGTTTCCCCATGAATTTTCTAAGTGAACCCTCTACAAATACTGGTACTGACTAACTTGTTACCGTCAGCCACAACTACTTGTAATGGGTCAATTTTGTGATCTTACATCTTATTCTCTTTGCAGTATGTAAGTCAACAAAATTGTGGGTGCTTCCTGAGTTTATAAGTATGTGTATTTTCTATTTGCCAAAGTGACCAATAACCCTCATAGTTTTACATCCAACCACACCAGTAAGAGCATTAAGGGAAATTTGGGGTTCATCATTGTTTCCTAACACTTCAGGCAAGAGGTACTCCTCCTCACCACCCTCTATATTACAGAATTCCATTTGAGGTTCTGGATCAATGATTAGATCTAAAGAAAAAGCTTGTCCACTACACTTATGGCCTGGAAAAAACTTTTGATCACAGTGAAAACACAATCCCTTAGCTCTCTTGTCATCAAACTCATTCCGTGAAAGAAATTTTCTATTGAGATTTGTGGTTGTGTAGTTTGGATTGTTGACATGAAATGCTAAAGTCGTGTTTGGTTGTGCTCTATGGTTCACATACCCTCCCCTATTACCATAAATGTTTTGAACATTAGTAGGCTTAGGTGTAGGCAAGATAGGGTTCTGTCTAGCCTTATGGGCACTATTTGTGATATAGCAAATATCTCATCTATAAACACCATTTTTTATTTCTTGATGGTAACTAATACAGTAGATTACAAAGTACAAGAAGAAAAGCAAGTGACCAAAATCACAATTGTTTTAAAAATAACGATGAAAAAAAATTATCATCCACAATGATGATAAAAAAACACAAATAGTTTTAACAATGGATTAAGGAAAACAACGGACATGATGACTTAGGAGGAGGATGTAGGTGGTGTCTTGTGGCCGTAGAAGAGGCGGTCGGCGATGGGTGGTGGCCGGAGATGGGAGAGGTAGTTTAGTGATTAGGGTTTGAAAAGGTAAGTAGGGAAATGTAGGGAGTGAAAGTTTTTTTTTTTTTTTTTTTTTTTTTTTTGAGGCAACAAGAAGCATTAAGATACCTCTCTCATGTCTATACCATTAAGATGTTATTGACTCGACCGCGTCTAAACGGAAAAAAAAAAATAAAAATAAAAAAAAAGGAAAAAAAAAGGGTCTAAGCGCTCAAAATGTCTGACCGATTAAGAGGTTTGGCTCATTAAGAGCTTGTTAAGACATTTAAAAAATCAGACACCACCTTAATGTTGGATCGGAACATAGCCTTTTCATACCAAAAAATGTCGAGGGGCTAAGGGCGGAGGGTAGTGAAGACCAAGGAGGGCAGTGGCTCTCCCGAAATTTATAAATCATGTGTTTTTATTTTATTTTATTTTATTTTAATACCTTTTGGCCCTCCCAAAATGCAGGGCATATATGTTAGCCTTTTCATAATAAATGTTCAATCTCCGCCAATACGAGGGGCTCAAAAATTTCCAGATGAGAATAATAATAATAGAGGCAAATCAAACTATCTATACTACATTATGATTTGGGACTTCCTATAAAAGGAAGTCTTAAAATTTTAAGATAAAAAACATTACTATAAAAGAAAAATTAGAAAATTAATGAAAATTTTGAAAATTAAGTCTCATTTAAAACATATAATAACCTCCTCCGATAATGATATATTTTAATAGAATTATTTATAAGAAAAACTCACTAAACTTATAACCACCCATCTAATGCTAAAATTTAAAAAATAAAAGTGCTAACTATTTACGCTATTAATAATTCAGACGTTCTACTTTTGAAAAATATATATCTACTATGTTATAAAGTACTTGGGTCTTGGGACATGCTAAATAAAGAAGATTTAAAATAAAAAAAACATTTGCCCGCTGAAAATATAGTCGGCACTGCCGCACATCATGCGAAGACCCTTCTAGTCATCATATATGTATTTGAGACCATGATCCCATCTTTGAATTCGATATGCATATTAGACCGTTATGGATGTTTTATGTGGAGAAGTCCCAGCACAACGCCCGGAAATTTAAAACCTAGTTAGTAACATTTGTATACAATAGAATTGTGTTTTAAACAAAAATTAATGCTTGATCGTACTAAATAATTATAATGTAATTGCGTTTTAAACGAAAATTAATGCTTAATCGTACTAATTTTGCTCTGAGATTATAATAGGAATTTCTTATCTAGTAGGTTCAGCTGAATCTGCTCGGCTATATGTCGCTCCGCTCCGTGCAATGCTATTATATTATACTGTTTTTCTTCTTTTGTTTTGAACATATGAGTAAGGATCTAACGAGAAAATTAATAAAAATAGAAAGAATAAGAAGAGAGTGAGATCATTTGATCATAACGGCCTTTTTAGCATATCATAACTGCCGTCGAAGTTCCAATCCATTGACGGCTAACACCTTTTTCCATCCATTATCATAATTCATATGTATCAATATTACAAATCATATGCATCAGTATTACAAATCTTATGGGTTTTATAGTACGGAGTAATAAAATATGCATCTCGATCATTTACATGAGATCATACGCACCCCACATATTATATGTAACTTTGGCTGATATCATCCATGTTAAATTCATGCATCTATTTTTCTGTTATCTAAAAATAGCATCATATCTTTTTCATTGTGCATCTGTTATCATTTATCAATCATGCATCTTTTCTTTATCCCGCAGCATGTCGATCAGGAGGCATAATGCATCAATGCATTATGCATCTATATATTGAATTAAATAGATGCATGTAAAGACAAGATGCAATAAAAGTTAGATGCCAGTAATATTTGTGATTAACGTAAACACATGCATCTATGAATGTTGCATATATACGATTTTGAACGTGATTATAGAGAACAAGAAATATGATTTAAGATGAGGAGGCATAATGCATCAATGCATCTATATACATATTGCATACCAATGAGATTTTTTAGAGGCAAGCAGTTATAGTTGCGATAATATGGTTTAGTGTTTCGTGTAACATTTATAAAACGTAAAATAATCAAAATGTAATTGAAAAAAAATTATAACATGAGATAGTTCAACTCAAAGAAAAATAAAAACCTTAGTGTAACTGAAAAGAACATATTACATCAATTCTTAAATAACTAACATTATATGTAATTCATCACGTAAAATTGCTTGGTACACGACATTTGAGAACTCTTGGACAAGCTTTACTAATACTTTGTAGTTCTACATAATATCCCTCTAGCTAACGTAACATAAAGTTGACCATGCGAGAAAACAAAGTCCAAAATATAGACACCCACGTCTGGAATTATGAGCTTTATTGATAGTTATCGAGAAAACATCAACATTTTTTCATTATTCATTTCCATCAACTTATCAACTATATCAATCAACTTAATTATAACATAATAAATGTCTTTGGTGTGTTATATAGTAGAGATGTGGAAGATTTTTTGAAAAACAATTAATGTTAAAAAAAAAAAATCATCCTATTTTGGTTTAGAAATTGCATTAAAAAAACAAAGTTGTTATAATTTGTCAGTTTCTGAAATTGAATGTGAGAATATTGCTATGATTTTTTATTTCTTTTAGAGTTAATTACATAAATCGTCCTTGTGGTTTGGTCAAAATTACGGATCTTGTCCCTATACTTTTTTTAGCGCGTTTCATCCCTGTGGTTTACAAATCTTACGGATCTTGTCCCTGATCCGACCCGATCCCAAAAAAGGATCTCCTTTGCAAATCTCTCTAACGTGAGGGCTAACGATCGTTATACAAACCACATGGACGATTTATGTAATTTACTCTTTAAAAAAAAAAGTTTTTTCTTTTTAGTTTTATTATTCAAAATTTTTTAATTTTATTACGATTAAATTTTTAATAAAAACTTTTTTTAAATTTAATTTTAATTTTATTATAATAAATTAAAAACTATTTTTATTTTTTTTTTTATTTTAAAAAATCAAAAATTATAATAAAATTAAAAAATTATTTTAATTTTATTATAATATATATTTTTTTAACTGCTTTTTCTTTAAAAATTATTTTTATTAAAAATTAAAGTAAAATTAAAAAAACTTTTGAAGGCTTTTTGATTCTTGCCTGGTTCTCTCATGGTTTGGCGGCTTGGAATGATGGATTTGAAGGCTTTTGATGTTCTACCACTTGGTTGATTTCTTTTGTTTTGTGTTTCTTGCAATTTCGGTTTTGTCTTGGAACTTTTTGTTAATAAAATCTTAACCTTTCGAAAAATAATAATAACATTACCAAAGTACTTGTAAAATTTACGAGAACATTTGTTTCATGAGAAAACTTAAAAACCTTGATTAAAGTCCAAACGAAAACATTCTCACCACTAAAGGGAAAGCGAGCTTATTTCTTGATTTCAAGTATGCCATGACGTCTTAAGAAATGTACAATATCAAAAGAGAAATAACATAAAATGAGAATGTCGAAAAATACCACGAGCTTTTAATAAAATTAATTTTTTAAAGAAAAACAATTTTTTTAAAAATTTAATAAAAGTAAAATTTGTTTTTTTTTTTTTTTTTAATTTATTATAATAAAATAAAATTAAAATTAAAAAAAATTTATTAAAAATTTAATCGTAATAAAATTAAAAAAATTTGAATAATAAAACTAAAAAGAAAAAACTTTTTTTTAAAGAGTAAATTACATAAATCGTCTCGTGGTTTGTATAACGATCGTTAGCCCTCACGTTAGAGATTTGCAAAGGAGGTCCTTTTTGGGACGGGTCGGATCGAGGATAAGATCCGTAAGATTTGTAAACCACGAGGACGAAAAAGGGCTAAAAAGTATAGGGACAAGATCCGTAATTTGACCAAACCACAAGGACGATTTATGTAATTAACTCTTTTTTTTATTTTATTTTTTTGGAACATTGATCATAAAAGATTTCACATTATTTTTTAAAATATTTGCAACATATGAACCGAAAGGTTTACATTAAAAAACAATGTAACTAATTGTAAATAGGGTAAATTGCAAATTTGCTCTCTAAAGTAACACGAAAATGTAAGGATCACACTGAGACGATTTTTGTTTAAAAAAATAAAAAATAAAAAAAACTAATGTTTACCTTTTTTGCAAAACATCCGATGAGAGTTACTTGGTCACTAACTTTCATTATTTTTCTCTTTAAGTGACACGTGAAATGACTAATATACACTCGTCTATATGTCACACCTACTCTTTTAATTTTCAAATAACGTCCTGCACTATCCTCCATCACCACCACACCCACTAGCCACCACCCTCTACCACCACACGACTAGCGCCATCACCCTCCACCACCACCACCACCCTCTACCACCATACAACCACTACCATCAAATTCCTTCTTTTTGTTTTGCAAAACTGAACACACCCCGAAAATGTTCTATTAGGTAGAGAAATGTTATATTAAATGTGAAAATGATTGGAAAGGATGTGTTAATTAGGGATCACTTGCAAAAGGGTATATTATTTTGTGTGATAATTATGATTGAAAGGATGCTTGTAAATTAATGAAGCTAAACTAGTGGCACTTGTATCTTAGTATGTAGTGAATCGGCCTAAAGGCACAATAATATCAACAACAAAAGTAACATAGGAAGAATAAGTGTTTACGAATCATTAACTTTTTTTTTTTTGAAAGGTGAAATATTATTAATCACAAAAAGTACAATAAACTCTTTTAACACCCATGGACATATCCCATGATGTTTAACAGAACCTAATCACAAATAAGCTGACAAACAAGCATTCTATAACCTGAATCTAACATCTACACTGAACACTTATAACCAAACAAACACATACAAACATACTAAATTCTACATCTTCATTTTGCATTGCTTTTGGCTCTTCTAATCTGCACATTCCATTTAGTTTCAAAAGCCTTGACAGCAACAGTATCCTTAACTACAAATTTCATTATTCTCCATTTGATACTATCCATAGTGTTAATACAAATAAACCATAAAAACGTTTATTTATATTTTACGATCTTCTAATGTTTTATCGATAATAAACGTAAAATCATTTTAACGAAATAAATAAAATACGTAAAAGCTTTGAGCCAATAGTTTACTAACACAATTTTACTAAACATATTAAAACCATCAAAACATGTTTAGTAAATAAGTTATATAAAACCAAAGGCATTTTTATAAAACATCAACAAGTAATATTGTTTACATCTTATAGAAATGTATATGTATAACAAGTAATAGTGTTTACATTTATAGAAATATATATGTACTTTGTATATGTTGTAGTGGGTAAGTAATGGGTAAAAACCAAAGTCCATAACCCATGACCCATGATCCATTGACTAGGTATAATGAATGTTGTCGGGTAAAAACCACAGTCCATAACCCATACCCATGGAGCATGATCCAGAACCCGCGACACATTGCATGACATCATGCATGAAGTCATGTTGGATATTATCCATGATCCATGACCCAAAGTCCATGACCCATAACCCAATGACTAGGTACATTGCATCTTGTTGGGTATTCATGGTCCATAACCCATAACCCATGGTCCATAACCCATAACTCGGTTTGCAACCCAAAATCCGGACTAAACTGACCCAGTAGCCGGATCCCAGGATTTGGACTAGCCGAATCCCTCTGGTGAGGGATCCGCCGGAACCGTGGACAGTAGACATGTAGGACCTCACTTTTACACCAACCTTATGCGTACACACCTTATCACAAGATGAACACACGTAAACCAAACACACTATTATGCGTAGAAGTAAAGAAGGAAAGATTAAGAGATGGTGACTTGATGTTATGTTAGGCGTATGTTTAGAGAGAAAAGGAAGAGAAGATGAAAACAATATTTCATATGAAAACACACACACATACACTTTCAAGCACACCCCTCAAATGAGACTTTGAGGGGTATATATATAGTACAAGTAACCTAATGCCCTAAGGCTTGGCCATGGGCCTTGTATGGGCTTCGTATGGATTGGATTGGACATGGATTAGATGACAACTTATACAAGGCTAGCTTAACATAACTTCTAGCTAATTAGCTTAGTCCAATCCACGAGCCCGTTGACTATTCTAATACGATATCTAACACACGTTACAAAGTTCCTAAACGTGAATGACCATCACTTCTAATAAAAACTATTAAGGCTAACAATCTCCCCATAAGGGGTGGTCATTCAAAAGATGCTCCACTTGATTAGGTCTTTACTTTTCTCGAGCTTGGACTTTGTGTGTAGATATAGAATAGTATTAATTCTTTGTTCATTCATGCTTTGTGATCGCTTAATGGTGTTGTCTGCCGTTGTCAACCGTTGGTTAGGTGTCTCCGCGTCATTCTCCACCATGCTCACACTTCTATTTGTCTTTTGGTTACCAATGATGTAGTTCTCGAGTCCTTAAACTTTGTAGATTCTTTGACATTGACGAAGAATCATCTTTAACTTGGTGTTTCCTTTGATTTTGATGAGAACTTTCATGTGTTGTTGGTATGAGCATGTGGAAAATCGCACGATCAATCCGCTCCGGAGCTTCCATAAGAAGAAAACATAAAAAGCAAAGTTAGTAATAAGCGGATTCCGACACTTACAAGTTTGAATTTCTAGGGTGTTATGACATAGTGTGAAAACACGTCTCTAATTCTCACAAAGGCCATTCTGGAACGGAGTCCCACAAGTGAGATAACGCGATATACCAAGTACATCTACATTCGGATGAGTCATTGAAGTACACCAAGCATCATTCCACGATCAGAGACCGTTTGAGACACACTAAGCGTAATCCATGGGAGTTACCAAAGTGACTGCTTTGTCGGTGCTAGATGTTGACCACGGTAGGAGTTTCCATTCAATCATTGAAGATCACGGATGTGAAACTTCTCATAAATGTTTTGGAAGATTGCTAAGACTGCGTGGGACTCTAGAATATATCACTTGTGTCCTTATAGATGAACAACAAGCGATGTCATGTCAAGTGTTCCTATGAGATCTTTTGATGAATCTCGTGGCTCTAGACTCAATTAGTGCATTTTGGTTTTCCCGGCGGAGACTAGGGAGAGGTCTCCTTCTTCAATATCAACGATCTCTAAGAGAAAGTCGATAGATTATGTAGGGTTCCCAAGGTGAGAATGAAACAAATCCTTTTAAGAGGAATTGAGTGGCTAGAAGGTTTAGTGCGGTCGTCATTTGGGTCCATGACGTCTTTGTCTTCAATACCAGGTGTCATCTAGTGACAACCAATAGCAGATGAATTGAACCCGGTTTACGCCTCTAAGCTTGAATATGGAGGGCTATTTCTTTTCACCCTTTTCATTACTTTTCTTTATAATTCTTCAACCCTTCTTTCTCCTTTCTCACATTACTCCTTTTTCAATCATTCCTAAGGACTTCTAATACTAACTATTTGTGATGTCCTTGGGTAGATCCCTCCGACTCTGCGAATCATAGGACGGATTTACCTATCCTTAGTCACCTTATAACTCCATGATCATCCTATTGTTGCCATAAAACCATTTTTCTTGAAAATCTCTCAAAGTGTTTATGATTGAAAACATGTTTGAAACACTCCGTGAGTTTTATATTTTCGTAAACACTCCCCTTCACATGTGCTTATAAGTTTTGACAAATCTGCACATAGAGGGTAGAGTTCGCACTTTTGAATTGATCAACTTTAAATGAGCTAGACCGATTCGAGAAGCGTTTACATCACTAGAGAACTAGCTTGAAATTATTACCCATCTGGTCAATTCCATAGAAATTTTCTCGAGATGGTACATGATTCCTCGTCAATTCATTGGTTACGATAGTCGAGCTCTTTTGAGATTCAAACAACGATCATTAAAATTTTTGATCACATTTTAATCACATCTCCTCCCCTCAAA
Source organism: Chrysanthemum lavandulifolium (assembly GCA_022545495.1). Lineage (NCBI taxonomy): Eukaryota > Viridiplantae > Streptophyta > Magnoliopsida > Asterales > Asteraceae > Chrysanthemum > Chrysanthemum lavandulifolium. The sequence continues at coordinate 67,212,017 of CM040240.1, read as the reverse complement.
AATAGCATATACGTGATATTTTTATATCAACGGATTAAACAATATTTTAGAATCATTTGGGAGACAAACGGATTTGATTTAAGCATGAATTTGGAATTTTATGGTTTTATACTCCCCTTTAATAAAGCATAATCAATTAAAGGATTTTAGAGGAGTTATCTTGAGCATAAAATATTTTGAAAGATTTTGAAAATCTTTTGAACAATCTTGAAAAGGTGCTCAAGATGATGATGATTCTCACTAGTTTGAAATGTAGTGCCTCAAGCGTACACTCGATTTTTCTTTAAAACACGAGTTTTGATTTGAAATAATCAAAGTCATCATTTTTGTCCGGGTTTCGTCTTCAAGTATACGAAAGCCATTGATGAAGAAAATTTGAGAAGCGACATGTTTTAGAAAACATTAAAGAACTCTCGCTCTAGCATCCGTACATGCCCGTATCATTGTTGAATGACATTTCTAAACGTCTGAGAATATCGATTATACAAGAGACATGTCGTGAGAAGAATATTTTGGATTTTTGATTTTGTATTGTTTTGTATTTTTGAAAGTTTTATATTTTTATATTTTGCTTTTGTTGGTTTTTCAAATTTTGTATTTTGTTTTCTCAAAAATATTTACAGTGACTTTTGGAAAATCATTTTCAAGAAGATTTGAGAAGGCGTTCTAACTCCTCGGGGTTGGGCTTCGCATTCAATTCGTCGAACTAAATCGTCAAACCTTTCTTTTGGAAGGGCTTTAGTAAATATATCGGCGAGTTGGTAATCGGTCTTCACGATAAATAATTCAACGGACCTTCTTCCACATGTTCTTTTATGAAGTGATAGCGGACTACGATATGCTTAGTCTTTGAGTGATGAGCAGAGTTGCATGATATGGCTATGGCACTTTTCGAGTCACAATACATAGGTATTTTATCGAAAGTAAAGCCATAATCTGTGAGTTGTGTTCTCATCCATAGAACTTGAGCACAACACGCAGATAGAGACACATACTCGGCTTCGGTTGACATCTGTGTAATCTTGTTTCTTTGAAGACCGACTTACTAACTTTTCACCCAAAATTGTGCTCCTCGGATGTACTTTTGTCAGAACTTGGTCACTGCGTGGTCCGCATCCGAAAAGGCAATTAGATCAAATCCGGTTCCTTCCGGATACCAAAGACCACTTGTGAATGGATGTCTTGGTACCAAAGATCCTTTTAACCTCTTTGAGGTGCGATTCGGTAGGCTTTGCACGAAACCGTGCTAATAAGCAAGCGACAAAGTGAATATCGGGTCGACTAGCGATGGGTACATGAGAGAACCAATCATGCTCGATATTTCTTCGGATCAATAGGTTTCCTAAACAAATCGGCTCCAATTTTGGTGATGTTACCATTGGTGTGCCAACAGAGTCACAATTATCCATACCATGATTTTTCAAAATCTCAGTTGTATATTTTGCTTGATTAATAAAATTCCACGTGGGGCGATGTATTTGTAAACCAAGAAAAACTTTAGTTCCCCATCATGGACATTTCAAATTTGCTTTTCATGAGATTTTCAAAATGTTTTGAAAGATTGATTTGTGGACCCAAAATGATGTCGTCCACGTAATCGAACAATCAAAATGTCCTTTTGCATTTTGTGTAAACAAGGTAGGATCAACCGTTCCTTTGGTGAAATTGTTTAGGATAAGGAAGAGGACGATTAGTCATACCACGCTCTTGGAGCTTGCTTTAAACTATAGATTGCCTTTTGAGTTTGTAGGCGTAGTCCGGATGTTCCATGTCTATGAAGCCTTCGTGACTCACGTGAACTTCTTCTTTCGAGTTCCATTCAAGAATGCGGTCTTAATGTCCATCCGATAAACCGTTATGTTCTTATGAGTGCATAGGCTAAGAAAATCTGATTGCCTTAAGTCTAGCTACTGCTGAATAACTCTTCAAAGTCTATCCCTTTCCCCATGCGTATCCTTTGGCCACAAGACGAGCTTTGTTGCGAATTACATTCATCTCTTCATCCTTTTGTTCTTCCATAACCATTTGAGATCAATGACGCGAATGTCAATTGGTCTTGGAACCATATCCCAAGAGTCATGTAGCGGTATGGAGAAGTTCCTCCTGCATCGCTTCTATCCATGTGGGTTACGCCATTGCCTCGCGAATGTTCTTTGGCTCTATATTGCTAATTGAGCAAAGTTAAATGCATAGGTTGCAATCGGTGGCAAGTTGGTGTCTCAAATGCGAATTGGCCTTGACGGTTCACCAATAACTTGTTCAGCGGATGGTCTTTAGTCCACTTGAGTAGAAGGATACCGTAGATTATCTGAGTGCGAGTTAGATGGTTCTCGTAAGCTTGAAGATGATTCACCGATTCCGTAGCAAGCGGGTTTTCAAATAAGTCTTCATCTAACATTGTATCATTCGGTTTTGAGTAGGTTCTTCTTGAAATGATATGTTTTGAGTTTGCTCATCAACTCTTTGGTAAAAGCTGTTTAAAGAATTGGGTTCACAGGTAGATGTAGATGATGTTGATGGAGTTGGTGCATTGGTTTCGACCGTTGTAGATGCATCTTACATTGGTGGCGGTGGTAGATGATTTTGAGCGGGTGTAGCGGAATGATTGTTTGATGCATTTGTCGAGTTCCACCATAGTATTCATCGAACATTAACTCAAAGAATTTCTCCTATTCTTTTCATGAGGTGTGTCGGCAAAGTTGATGGAGCTCTTTGATGTACGAGTCTGAACCGATGTGTCCAAGTCTGCGGGTTTGGTGCGGGTTCTAGAGTGAGTCTCTCGAAGCCATTTGTGAAATTTCATCAAAATTCACATTCATCGTCTCCATGATCCTCCTAGTTCTTCATATACACCACAGATGCCCTCGAGCTATCTGAATATCCAATGAAGATTCAAATATCACCTTTAGCTTTCGGTTTCCCTAGATCTTCTCTCGTCGTTTGTCGGATAGCACAAAGCGCCAAACACGTGAAAGTAAGAGATATCGAGTTTTCATTCTTCACTATTTCATATGGGGTTTTATTGAATCTTGTATGGATTAGGGATCGGTTACGGCGAAACAAGCGTTGGCAACAACATCAGCCCATAGAAATAACGGTGCACTAGAATAAATTAGCATTGTCGAGCAACTTCCACAAGAGTGCGATTTCTTCTTTCAACTACCCCATTCTATTTGTGGAGTTCTAACGGTGATGTCGATGAGTTATTCCAACATTTTCAAAATAAGCTCTTAACTCGATTTGTGAATTACGTATGGTTGTCACGTTCTTACAACCCTGACTGGTTTGAAGAAGTACTTGAATACGCTTGAAAGGTGATGATGATGCACGGTGCTTCGTCTTTTGATCTAAAAACCTAACCCATGTATATCTTGAATAATCATCGACGATAACAAGAATATACTTTTTCCGTTAATGCTTTCAACTCTCATTGGGCCACATAAGTCCATGTGCAACATATGCAACTTTGCTTCCGAACTAGGTACGGTTTGGGTTTATATGATGCTCTTTGCTTTTCCTTGTTCGCATGATGGACATAAGTGATCCTTGGTGTATTTGAACTTTGGAAGTCCATTGTGATGTTGTCTTTGGCAAGTTTGTTGATGGTGTCGAAATAGAGATGGGATAACCGTCGTGCCACAACCGGACTTTGTTCCGGATGCTCGTGTCATAAGACATATTGGTGATGAAGAGGCCATTTGGTTAATGTCGATAGCATACAAGTTTGTATCACGATTCCCGGATAAGAGATCGATGCCATTCAAGTTTCTAACGAAGCAAGCATTTTCCTAAAAGCAACCTCTAAATCTGCATCACGAAGCGCCTGATGAAAACAAATTGTGTCCCAACCCTTCGACATAGTAAACCCGGTGATCAAATAATTTCCAAGAGGTAGATCTCCATAACCCATGATAGCTACATGATCATTTCAAACGTCACGGTTCCTATGAATTGCAGACGAAATTGATCGCCAGCTTGATTCCGGTCATGTGCTTGGAGCAACCCGAGTCGACAATCCAAAGACATATTTTGATAACCTGCCAATAACAGAAGAAGAAGATTTTGGAAACCGTTTTGATTTTGGTTCCTTTGGGTTAGAGGTAAAATCTTGATCACACTCATAGAAGTTATCTAATGGTAAGACAGGTTTATCACTCATTCTACCATTCTGGAGTGTGAAAGTTCTACCCGTGGGTTTCCAAATGTCATCCCTAAAGTAAACATTATGCTCCCTATCGGTAGTGTAAAGCCTAAGTCTCGCAACTAGTCTTCCTATTCGTTTAGCATAAGTTCTTTTGGAAACATTCTTCTTAACAGGCTTAACAATCTCATTCTTAGAAACACAATCATCATGAACATTAGTTAAAGATTTCTTGCAAGTTAAACAAAGAGATTCAACACATTCATTAGACTTAGCAAGTTTCATAGGTTCATTACATGCAGATGAAATGTCTTTCTTATTACAAAGCGGTACACTACTACAAAAATCTCACGAAACCGGTCGAAATAGCCTATGAAGAGTGGTTTTGGAACCACTCTCGAAGGGGTATCTCCATGATCGAAACATATAGAAACCGGTTTGGCAACATGTCTCAATTGAAGCGGCGACACCGGTTTTTTCCTAAAATCGGTCTCCATTATAGAGTAAACAAACATATTTTTATTAGATATTGACACGGTTCTCCATGCAACCGGTTTTATAAAACATCCAACCTATCTTAATATAAAGTAAAAAATATGTTTTATCTCAAAACTGTCTTTTAGTTAATCTTTTTATTAAAAATCATTTCTAAAATTTTCAATTTCTAAATTGAAAATTTTAGAAATGATTTTTTAATAATGAAATATATAACAATTCAGCAAACATATATAAAATGATTAAAATACACCGCAAATGTCGAAATCATCAAAGTAAATTAAAGTAATACATTAATTCTACTAAACATCAATACTAAACAAAATCCAAATTAAAACACCGGAATTCAACACCATCTAACTAGTTTTCTAATAAGATACATACATAAGGCAATTATTTACTAAATTACTGTAGAAATGTATTTCATCAATGTTGTAGCATATACTGAAGACGAGCTTGGCGCATCGGCTTCACATTCATCACTAACATCATTTACATCCTCTTCTTTATCAAGATGTTGAACATCGGTTAACGAAGTATCTACACTTTTTGCATCCGCAGCTTGTCCATCCGGTTTCACTTTATTAGATTGATAATTGTTGCCCATATCATCCATTTGTAACTCATCATAATAACCATTTTCAATATGTAATAAATTTCGTTCACCAGATGCTAGTTGGTAAACATATACTTCGATTCACCACCCCCTGTTATCCATAAACACATACACAATTAACCAACTAAAAAAATGAAAAATGAATATAGATGGTACGAAAATAAGGACCTATTGATGAAAAAACTGAAGTCACTAGCAGGCTGAGCAACAGCATCAAGTAGCATTTCTTTACGCTCGTCTAAATTTGTTTCCAAAACCCAAGGTTACTGCTCACCGAATTCCGTAGGATAATGGGTATGACGATAAGCATAAACCGACTGTGGCACATAAGTAAACGTAACACTGCTACTATCGCAATGATGACTAGATTTAGTAACTAATAAGATTAGGCGGAAGGCGATGTGCTAAGATCCAAACTCGACTCTTGCACCCCATTCTCGTGGCGGAAACTAAACCGCCTTGCTGCCAATGCTTGAAAGTTGAAACAATAATTACCCGCTCTAAGCTTTTCACTATCCTCCCTAACAATATTTTGATCACTAGGTCTCGCCGGAATCCGATTACTAGTACACCTAGTACAAAACACACGCCCACGACAATGATGTCTTCTATAGTTCTATTAAACAATGTAAACTCGAATCACGATCGATGAATCGATCGGGCATCCAAAAGTCCTCGACACATTAGCCATTTCGAATGCCGAGGATCTCGATCTTAAGTTACCCATTAAATTACCTAACGTTTTTTTCTTCCGTGTATCCATTACCAATAAACACTTGTCTTGTACCACTTATTATGTTATTCTCATTTGATCCAAACCTCATCCAACAACCTTAAACCACTTCAACAACCACGGGTTGATGTAAGAACGAATCCGCTTTCTATTCTCCAACAACTATATCAAATATTCAAATTCAAATAATTAGAAATGGATCACGATATCAGATATACATATAAGTTGACACAACAACCTTCAACAGCTGAACAACCTTAAACGAATTAAAAAACATATGAAAATTGCTATTTTAATAGTAACAAATCAAATACGTAGTAATAACAATTATATACGACCTCGAATATATACGAGTAACTATCGAATGCTACTTATGAACTATATCAAAAGCCTAATGTTCAAAAAAAAATTAACACGACCACCTTAAATCGCTCAGCAAACTTAAATGGATCAAAAAAAGAACGAAAACCGATTTGTTTACTCTCCAACAACTATATCAAATATTCAAATTCAAATAAGTAAAAATTTATTACGATATTCGAATAAACAAATAACTATAAAATGCTACTTATAAGCTAAATCAAACACCTAATTTACTGCATTACTGTAACCAAATTAAAACATTGGAATTCAAATTAGTGAAAGTGATAAAAGAGGGGAAAATCGGCTTAAAAGTTAGTGTCTGAATATGTCCAAGAAACTTACCATTTAAATAGCAATTCGATAAGTTATAACATGAAGGAAAGACAAATCTATAAACGCTAAGAACGCTAAGAAACATAACCTGAAATAAAGTCAATTTCTCTTTATTAGCGGCGTACGGCGTAGGAGGACCAACCTCAGCAATCATGTCAATTATGATCTTTATCGGCCGACTCCCTATAGAAAAAGTCATGCGACTATAGGGTCTTTATCGACTATCTCCTAGAGAAACAAGCATGTAGAGGATCTTTATCAACTAGCTTTATGACCAAACCTGTAAGTATCTTCATTTCAGCAATACACAGCATACCACTGCCAATGTTTCCTTATCTTCACCACAGGTTCTATTCTAATGAGCCATAACCAAACACTAACCATGTACCACAGATATTCAGCCTTCAGAAACTGATATGGTAACTTTTAACATCTAGAAACACATTAAAAGCAAAGAGTTAATATTTTTATTACCATAACCATAAACGACTGCACAATTTTAGCCTTATCAACTTAAAAGCACAACAAAATAGTAGCAAGCATCGTATAACATTACATAATGATATAGTAACCAGTTTTAATAAGCAATCCTATACACCCTCAAAATACCATCTAACCAGTTTTATGATAAGATACATACATAAGACAAAACTTTCGACCCCAAACAAAGCAAAAACAAGCTATAATTACCAATTCCACCTAACTTCCCGAGTCGTGGTCTAATAAATCAACTGGAATGTGATCTAAGTGTTATCAGTTAAGTGTACAAAAATCAAGTTAGACTTTCATCAAGTTAAGTCTACAAAAATAAGAAGTTTAAATAACTAGTTCTAGAGATTTTTTTTAGACAAAGGTTACATGGTCATTTTTTACCTTCGAGCTCAATTCAATCACCCAAAACTCCCACCTCCATCTTCGAAACTAATGAAGAGATGCTCAAACAAATCCATACGAATACCAAGCTATACGAGTCACTAACACGCAACACAAAAAATATTAAATGCTATACCTTCTTTGAGCATTTGAGAAACGAAATAGATTAAATGATGAAAGCTTTAACGTGTTCATCTTACATTTAATTATCTGAGGCATACTTTCTTTAGAATAATCAAAAAAGATTATTACAAATTCCTCAAAGTTCAAACCATCCATCATCTTAATTCATCAGCAGCCTCTGTAGCAACAATACAACAAATAAAACATATAAACAAAATGAAGCATTTCATCAAACACCTTCTATGCAAGCCTTAAACGACATTAGTCAGCTTCCAAACTAACTCTAATTCAATCACATAACGTCATAACATTTAAAATCTTTTGCGACAAACACTAATGCAAACAATCAATTAACAGATCTTTAGAAAAACAAACATATAATTTTCAAATGTATATAGTAATTACCATAAAATAAAGATTTAAATCAAGTTTTAACAAACCTTTGGTAGAAATATATAGTATGGTGTTGGTACGATTCATCGGTGGTGGCAGATATGTGCCACCGTTGAAGTTGTATGACAATGGTGTTAGTCGAGCAGCGTCGGGCCAAGCCAGTTGATTCACCATATAGAAAGGAAGCGAGAAAAACAACTGTCAAAGGTTGTGAATCAATTATAACCTAAAATAGCATATCAACACATCTGATCAAACTAAAGTCATGTTCATAAAGTTTACAGTATAAACACCCTTTGCTCTAATTCATCTAAGATACCTAAAATCGCAGGGTAAAAAGTGAAAAAGACCCAATAATTCTTAAATAGGATAATGGTCGAAAGATGATGGAGGAATAAAATTCAACGTGGATCAGTGGGAATGAGGAAATTGCCCAAACTTCAAATTTTGAAGTTCAAACATCCCCAACTTTTGATCCGGATGGACCTGTGGGTCTATGACAGTCAACATATAGGCCTTGATGGCGTGTGCGTGGGTGTGTGTTAGGAAAGAATATCAAACTATCAAAGTGTAGATATGTGGGATTTTGTTGAAAAATATTTAAAACCTTTCAAAACAATTAAGAGGTAAAAGTCCCGCTTATATTTTTTGGGAATTAAGACTGTTTACCGCTTAAAGATAGGTCTGCTTTTAAAAGTAAAGAGAGCTAGGTTTCAATGTTAATATCGTCTATTTTAAGCCTAATAGAGACTTCTTATAAGTTTAAAACCGGCATCGATTTGTTATTTACATCAAAACCGGGTTTTTTCTTTAAAAACATGTCTTGAAACTTTTGGGCGGGCCGGGAACAACTATTGAGACCGGTTTATTTAAAAATACTAGTTTGTATGCTTCCCATGCTCCCTACTTTTTAACTATAAAAACTAGTTTTTTCAAAACCGGTTTCTATTAAAAGGTGTCTATGGCCTTTTGTGTAGTAGTGGTAAACTCCTAGGGTGTTCTTCTACTTTCTTCTCTTTATTCAAGCGACTACTCTTAGAGGCAAGCGAGACTCTATTGTTCCTTGTATTGCTCTTAGGCTTTAGTCTCTGCTTTCTAGAGGTGCTTCCTAGTCCTGTAGAAGGTAAGTCACACTCATTAGGATTCACAATTTTATCTAGAGAGTGGTTTCACTTTCCTAGTCTCTTTAGAGTGCTTTTCTAAACTTATGTCGTTTGTTCCATATGTTTTAGATGTGGAGGCGACGCATTAGTGGTACTCATCTTAAAAGGCCAGAGCTAAAACTTTTGGTTTCTCGATTACGCTTTTCCTTTTTCAACATTTTGTTTAGGCAAGGCATGTGGAGTGACTAATTTTGATAAATCATTTTTCTCATTGACTTTTGGAGGAGGCATAGAAATGCAGACATTTTGCTTTTAAAACCGGTTTGGGAACATTTGCTTTCTCCTCGGTCAATGGTTTTGGAATCTTAGTATCCATCGCCTTTCCTTTTGACATTCCACCGAGCCCTCAAAAGATCATTTTTCGCTTTCATGTCATTGTAGGCACGCCATACGACGCTTGTCATACTTGCATTCCTCGCTTTCGATCAAGTTGTTTAAAATATGAGACATTTTCTTTTCAAGTTTCTCAAGTGCTTTTCATATTTTGAAACAATTTTGGAGGTCTTAGACTGAGTCTTTCATGATCTTCAACAGAATATGCTTGTAAAATAATGGAAATAATATCGGTAGTCGAACATCTTCTAACAGAAAGTCATTTAAATTTTCCAAAATTTGATGTGTTCGACATATCATTAGCTTGCTTTACCGTGGATTTATGGTCCTTGACAAAGTCACTGTTTCTTTCAAAACGATTGTTCAAAATGAATTACCCTTGAGTTAATGTTATTCAAATTGAGGGCAATTTGAGTTTCAAAGTACTTTTATTTTCATTATCAAAACTATTAAACCGGATGTTTGTTGTAATATTGGTTTTAGTTTTAATGATGTCTTGAAGATCCGCATTTAGTTTTCACATTTTCTAAAATACTTCTCGCATCACTTGTGTTAAAGGGATTGTTTGAAGACATTTGTTCAATGTTCGAAAGAGAATTTGAGACAAAACCGGTTTTGAAACAGATTTTGAAACAGTGTTGACTCTTTGTTTGAAACACTTGGTGTGACGGAAAACTTTGATTTTTCTTTTGATTAACAAAAGTGATTCCGTTAATTTTGTTCCATTTGTTATAATCAATTGGTTTGATTTCGGATTAGTTTGTTTCATTTTGATCTACTCTCCTCGTGTAGTTCTAACGCTTCAAGAGAATCATGAACAATAATGGGTTCATGTAAACATTTCCATTGTTTAACACATTCTCGAGGTTTCGAGCTTTCTTGAGGAACGAAGAAGGGTCTTTACCAAGTGCCATTCTATGATTAGTATGAAAATGCGGATTTACTTGATTAGAAAGCATCTTGATTGTTTGAGCGTAATGACCCGTTTTAAGAAGCAAATTTTCCAAAGTTTGGATTTTCTTATTTTATCAAGAATTTCATCAAGAGAGAATCTTCTCGCTTTGAAAAATCGATAATCAACGCTTCTTCTCTTTTCAAGATTAGAAAACATTTCTTTTTGTTTAGAAAGTTGGTCATTTAAATCAAAATTTCCTTGTTTAAAGATTTAATTTTCAAGTTCAAATTCACATCAAGTGTGTTATACTTGATTTGCAATAATTGTTCTTTAGAAACCAAATTTCGATAACCAATTTCTAATTATGATTCTTTGTTTTATGAAATTCAAAGGCTTTTGCGTTCTCCTTGTAACTCTCAAGCTCGCCGGTCAATTTAGCATTCGCGCCTTAACTTCGCGATTGATGTTCTAACTTTCTCGATTTCAATGCCACAATTATTGATTAATGATTCAAAATAAGCACGTGTTTCCTCATCGGTCTCAAGATTTTTGCCACACGCCTCCACTAGGATCCACATCCGGAGTCCTAGAGTTAGTATTGCTACAACTCGGATTGTCCGTATGTATCATAAGTAGGTCTTGATGTCACGTAATGTTGTTCGTCATGAGTAAACACATCAAATATGACATTGTTATAGCATGGATCGCTGATTGGTACCTCGACATCGCATTGGCGTCATAGATGGGAGGTGCGTTAGAATCAGGTCGTCGACTTAGTCTCCTAAAGATTTGCCATGAAGATGCGGTTTGCATTGATTTCCTCAAGGTCTTCCAAATCATCCATAATAGCCATAAAGTCATGTTCCTCAAAGACTCAATTGAAGTCCCATTTTCTTTTTGTACCAACATGATAGCTCAAGATAAGCAAGATCCTTCTTTTTCGGCTTAGTAGGATTCCTTGCCATGTGACCCACTCCTTGACAGCTTGTAACACTTAACCTTATTACCATGATTCACATTTACATAATTCCCAACGACTGGAGTCAGCAGATTCCCATTCTCGATTACCCAACGCTCTATTCCCAACATTTTGCCCAATCGATTTCCAACATTCGACTCAACTGACACTCCCGATTCGAACCGCCGATTACCCATCCGAAATCCAAGAGCATATCCTTGTGGGTTCGCAATAACTCTAACCATTTGTCCTTGATGAACCATGTTCACACCCTACCGCGCAATTTGCACTGCTATGAGTGTTTGATGAAATCATTTGGTTGTTGTTAGTTGGTGTGGAATAGCGACTTCAATACTTTACCCAAAAATGCAAATGCATGTAGCAAAGCTTGTTCTTGTTCCATTTCAAGATCGGTGATTCCTTGTTCCCGTAATGTTGTTGTTCGGTGGATAGGTTTGTTGTTGAGGATAACGACTTGTTGTTGTGGAATGTATTGCGCAAGTTGTTGTTAGTGGAGGATGATGAAGCTTGTTGTTGTGTATTCACCGGAGTTTGAGTCCGCAATGAGTGCCAATGGATCATGATTCTTGCTAATCTTTCTTTCCCGACTTCATTCACTTCATTTTGGTTTTGTTTCGTAAAATCGTTGAGTTGATCAAAGTTCACTTGATGTAAGTCTTTTGTTTGGTTGACAATAGTGACATATCGTCCCCATTCCTCCGTAGATTGTTCAGAACTTGATGTTACTCACGATAGTTCGGGTGTCAACTTGTTTCGATCACTCATTCATTAAAGTGCGTAACCTTCCATAGTAGGATTCAATTGATTCTCCCGGAGTAGATGTAAACTTCTCCCATGCAGTTAGCGACTTGTTCTCCGTATCTTGTTGACCAATTTACATTCCATGACAAAGCCGTCTAACACGCTCACATATCAAAAGCGGTTTCTGGCTGCTCACGCAGTGAAGATGTCTCTTGGTAAACCAGCTTGGACAATATGAATTGCCATGTCATCTCGCTTCGACTTGTTTCGATCCTCTTGATGTATTCTCGATTCCTTTTGAACACGAAAAGATGGTGGGATGGGAGGTGTTGCATTAGCATTTCGTGGTCTTGGACTTGTCGGTATGTATGGTCCATTCGTAATGGATTGAATCATCAATTTTCCATTAGGTTTGGTCTTAATGTAACGGCATACGACTTGTCCATTGAAGATAACCACCTTTTTCCAACATAGGAGGACGGTTTTCGGCACCGGTGCATGAATGTCTTGTTGAGTTGCCATTGATGAAGGTATGATATGATAAAGTTGATGTAGGATCGATTCAACGATAAAGGAGTTGTGTTTGATGAAGATTAAGCTCGGTTGTTGTAGTTAAAATTTGGTCTAAAAACTTAAAACCCCAATAACTTCTGTTCGAGCGCGTTTTAGGACTTAAAGGTTGACCCTTCATTTAGCGGTCTTTTCTCCTCGTTCTCACGGTCGCTTTTGATGGGTAGAACGCTGAAACGGAGTTACGGTTCAAAAGTTATAGCCGTTTGAAGTTTTGCTCAAAATCTTACTCGAGAAATTAGTGCTTATGCGTAGGAATGCTTATCGTGGGATTATGCGTAGAAAACTTAGGCGAGGATTCCTTATGCGTGGCGGATTCACGGCGTAACCTTTAGGCTTAAGCGTAAGCTTATCGCGTAAACAAAAATACTTAGTCGTAAAAACCTTACGCGTAAGTGATAACTTATGCGTGAGTGCTTACTCGTAGCGTTTATGCTTATGCGTAAACTTAGGTTTAAAACCAAAAATCCTTTACACTATCACGATGTAAAAGATATCCACAAGTCGAAGTGTTCCACAAACTTATCTAAGTGAGGAAGCACCGAGTAACCGTTGTTGCAAGATGGTTCACCAAAAGTTATGCGTAAAAACTAGGGTTTGACTTTCTTACAGCGTAAAAGAGGGTTTTGACCAAAAGATGCTTACGATAAAACAACCCAGCTTTTGCAAAACACGAATTTTCACCCAAAACACGTTTCCAATCGATTTCTTTTGCACAAACTTCTTCCAAAACACTTAAAGATCAATAAAGTCTACAACTTTAACCTTGAAACCTCGTAAAAATCAAAACATTAAGCAAAAAATCCCACGTTTAAAGTAAAAAACGCAACTTTCTTTGTAAAGCTTTAATAAAAACGTAACACAAACACTCCTAAACCATTGTTAGGCATTTGATACCAATTGTAGGACCTTAGATATCTTAACCTTATCACGAAATACCCACGTTACGCGTAGAACACGTTAAACACAAACACAAACTAAGCGTAGAAGTAAAGAAGGAAAGATTAAGAGATGGTGACTTGATGTTATGTTAGGCGTATGTTTAGAGAGAAAAGGAAGAGAAGATGAAAACAATATTTAATATGAAAACACACACACACACTTTTTCAAGCATACCCCTTAAATGAGACTTTGAGGGTATATATAATACAAGTAACATAATGCCCTAAGGCTTGGCCATGGGCCTTGTATGGGCTTCGTATGGATTGGATTGGACATGGATTGGATGACAACTTATACAAGGCTAGCTTAACATAACTTCTAGCCAATTAGCTTAGTCTAATCCACGAGCCCGTTGACTATTCTAATCGATATCTAACACACGTTATAAAGTTCCTAAACGTGAATGACCATCACTTCTAATAAAAACTATTAAGGCTAACAAGACATGTTCAATACATAAATAGTGAGTCATTTCCTCTTGTTCACCACCACTCCTAGATATACTTTCTCCCATTATTCTAACATCACTAACCACATATCCAAAGGATCATTCTATGTAGTTTTATGTTTGTGTGATTCTCTAGGTTCCTCTTGAAGGCGAGATCACCACCTATTGAAAAATGTTAAGGTCACTAAAATATATTTTCCTCTTAGTGAGCGGTGCCAAGGTGTACTTTCGATATGGTGCATCGATGTACAAGTTGTGTAGTTTGGGTTAGAGGATGCTGATATCCTCTTTAGTGTTGTAACAAGTGTGTTTCCTTTGGCTAGTTGTGTTGTGGTGTAGTGTTGGGTAGTAGTTCCTCCTTTGTAATGGAACTCGGTATCTAGCATTATACCGGATAAAGTGTAGGCGACGTTGTGATAGGTTTGGTTCTACCTCGTGAAAGAACTTGGTGTCTAGCCTTGTACTGGATAAAGATTAGGTGACGTTGTGAAGGCTTCTCCGCCACATTAAGGAGCTTGTGTTGTGTAGTGCTTACAAACTCTCAAGTGGGGTACTCGGGGAGTGGAGTAGGGCAAGGAAGGTGTCCTTGTAGCTGAACCACTATAAATACTCGTGTCGTGGTTTTGTGTTCCTTTACTATTTATCTTTGCATTACTTACTTATATGCTCGTCTATCAATATCCAACACACAATCTAAATAGATTGACATAAGTCGATCTAAATACTTTAAATGAAGTTTTAATCGGTAAAACTATTTAACCCCGCCCCTTCTAGTTTTTCACAATTGGCATCAGAGCTTTGTTACCAAGTTTTTTAGAGTATATTGTACTTTAAAAACTTGATACGATCAATGTATGTTTGAAAAATACAAAGAAGGAAATCTTCTAAAAGCAAAAACTATGTTTTAAGAATATTTTTTTGGATATTAATTAGATGATTACATTAATCAATTTTTTTTCTTACATCTCATTTTGTCTTACAAAATGAACTAACCTTTTTTGTCATTTTGTTTAGTTAATCTGAAAATAAGCAAACCATCAAGATTCTTTGGTAATAGGATAACTTTCCCAAAAAGTTGTCTAAACGTATTACCAAGTAGATCTCGAAGAAACCAGAGTTGTCCATTGATAAAACTCATCAAAAAGGGACACTCAAATTGCAGTAGAGGTATGACTTTCATAAAGGCTTATCTCTAAATAAAGTTAGTAAAGCATGTGTATGCTTGCATGTCACTAAATGAAAAATTATGTGTTTATATTTTTTTCTCTCATTGATATCCAAACATATTTATATGATATACGTGGCTTTATTAGAAAAACTTTGTGCTTACGTGTCATCGTCCGTCTAAAACTAGGTATATCAATATGTGTTGTCTAAACCTAATTTCTAAATATCAAATCTTTCTAAATACAAATAAAATAAAACACAAATCTCAAAAATTCCTCCTTCCCTATAAAAACTCTTTCGATCGTCAAACGCTCACCAAAAAATCCCATTTTTCAAATCTTCCACTTTCAAAAACCTCACACTCAAATTTTCATCTTCTTCATCATCTCGCTTCGAGAAATCCAAACCAAGGAAGATCTCCGTCATCATGGTTTACATCACCCTCGTGATCATCATCATCTCGCTCATCGCTCTCGTGTATCCCATGATCAAATTCTCTCATGGAGACATGTTCTTTGTTTTATTAATCTACATTTGTATCATCTATCCGATCCTTTGTATTACTTTAAGTATTGAAATAAAATATAAATAATGTCGTAGTTTCTCTCGTTTCATTATCGCTTAACGTGTTTTTATTTTTTCTTGCACATTCAAAACCCCAACATGTTTGAAACTATTAATGCATGTTTAAGAATTAACATTGGCTAAAACGCATCTCACTTTGTAACATATGAGTTGCAAAAATAGATCCTACGTCAAAATCAATTTCTGTCAAAACTGCAGATCTCCCAGATCCCTGATGTTTAACTGGCCGGATCCCTTTTAAAGGGAACCCAGAAGCGGAAGGCGATGACGAGAAAATCATGCAACATAAAAACCATTTCATGAAAACTTACCATAAAAGGAAAACCTCACTAAAATATCAAAAAGGAGTAAGTTAAAAATATGGGAGTGTCATTGTTAATAAAATAGAATTGACAATAAAAATGTTAGTGATACTATCACTTTACCATAGCTAAAAACCATAATTAAAATACTGAAGGGTATCACCAACCAAAAACACTTTCACTCTCTAAATCTTACTATGTACTAACACACTCATGAAAAATACTTGTTTCATGTCTATAGGTCTCATCATGTCTCATGAGTATGACTTCGATCATCAACTCACCTATGTCTACATTCCAAACATATCTCTTGAACCTAACACCCCTGACAATCATGTTCGTGGGTTCAACAATCTCGAAACGCGTTTCTTTCATGAAGGAAGTGTTGTTGACTCACCTCTAATCTTCCAAGAAGGTATCAATACTTCATTCCGCACCATAGGACTAGAAGGTCTTCTCAAGATCAACGAGAAAATTTATCCGCGGTTTGTTTTGGAATTCTTCCGTCAAGTTGAACTCTTTCGTAAGGAGGATCGTTCTCTATAACTATGGTTTTGGATCAAAAACCAAAAGTTTATTTTGACTCTTGAGCAATTTGCTCACATTCTCTGATTCCAAATTATGGACAATGTGCTTTCACTGAAGATTGGTCCCTTGATTCTTTCTTTAACTATCATGAAGAAAACAGTCCATATTGTTCATACACACCCTCTCCTCAAGAAATAACTCGCTTTCTATGCACTCCTCAATCCAATTACTTAAATCCAAACATAATTCATACACATGGACTCCGGGATGATCTTAAACCTCTCGTAGTCACTCTACGTGAAAATGTTTGGAGTCTTACAGGAAATCATAAGATACTTCTTGCATGTTGTGCTCACATGATTTATTTTCTCCTAACTCAACAACCATACAATCTTGCCCACTTCTTCGCAAGGTGAATTGTAAACCTTCAAGGCAACAAGAACAAACTAATACCATATGGGATGTTCCTGACACGCCTTTATCATCATGTCATGTACTATCACCCTCAATTTCAAAGCCCTCAATGTTTACTGGTGAACAAAATGATGGAACCTTTGAATGCATCTCTCATCACTTCATTCTTCATTCTTGAATAATCAACTACTCACAACCCACTTGACGATCCATCAAATGAAAACATATGAGCAAAAAGAGTTTTCTTTAAATCGATCCTTAGGCTTTATCTTTAATTTACCATTGTAACTTGATCAGGCCTATGAAATAAATCATTTGTTGATCGTCTTTCTTGAATACTTGATGTTCTTACATGCTACTCTTATCATGTCTTACTTTTATACATGTATACTTACTATAGAGATCATTAGTTTTAAAATTCGATACCTGGAGCAAAATATAGCACGTTCACTATTAAGAATTCTGTCTCAAATGCCAGATCCCTGGCTTATAACTAGCCGGATCCCTCAGATGAAGGATCTGTGGGATCCGGGCAAACAGAAGTGATTTATTTATTTTCACACATCAATCCAACCTTCCAAACCTTAGTGAACTAGTTGAAGATGCTCCATTAGGATCACTTAAAATTTCCTTAGGCTTAGTAGATCTCACACTCAATCATGGATGACTTAGGATCATATTCAAGGTAATTTTTGATTTATCATTACTTTAAAACTCATAATCTTTCTACTCCAATGATTTTACATTGTTCCTTTTATCTCAAAACACCTAGGTTGATATTTTTTCCCAATTTTAGCAAATTGATCTTAGTCATTCATACCTTACAATGAGCTAAAAACTAGTTTTTCATTTCTTGTGATTTTTAAGGAATTTTCTAAATTTTCCTTAGATCACCATCTGATCTCTAAGATCATTTGACACCATTTTACACCTTCAAAATTCTTAGTGCCATCCTTAATCACCCATTGGTGTTCATGAAAACTCCATTTCTTTCCATAAAAGACATCATTAGCTATCCTCACTCATTATGCTTGATCATTTAAATCTCATATCATTTAAGACACCTGAGGAGACTAAAATCACTGAAGATATGTGTTGAGAATTATACGTTTGAGTTGATAAGACAAAAAGGATGAAACAAGAAGGACTCAAAGTGACAAGAATGAAACCTATAAAAGATGGAAGGACTTGCTTGCAAAAGAAGATTTACTTATTAGTCCTTCGTAGAGATTTGTAAACCCTAATCCTCTAGTATATAAAGAGGACATGGGATATAGGTTTTATAATGATGTCTTTCACAATGTAGTCAAGTAATGGTATGTGTGTGTGTGTGTTCTAGGTGTATAGTCTTGTAAACGCCTAGGTAAGTAGTTTAGTTATCTCCAAGATTGAAGGTGTCTTTGATCTCTGTTACAGTTAGGTAACACGTTATATTACGATCAAATATAATTGGGAAGATGTGGAAAAACCTTGTGTCAATAACATATGATGTTCTTATTATTCCGCTGCATATTGTCTATGTTATTGTTAACCCTAGAGGCTCATAAACGATCAAGAAACTATCATTCTCACATTCTTAGTTTCCACAATATGTAGGTACTAGACCTTACTAGAACCTCATCAATCGTTTTCTTAGCTCCTGAGAGTCGGATCCCTGGGTTTAGCCTAGCTGGATCCCTCAAGTGAGGGATCCGTGAGAACCGTCTGTTCAGACTAATCGATCCTACTTGATATAATCATTTTTAACCCTCTTTGTTAATCTAAACACTCCACATTGTCTTAAATAACATCCTAGATCAGTACAACTCTGTAGTTGACTCTTGTGCATGCAATCATTGCAATTTGAAGGATTTTAGTGGTTTAAGCTTTAATTCTTTTGCCAAATTTCTTCCTTTATAAACCACTTATGTTTGTACTTCCAAATCATCACTCAAACACTCATTCTCAGTAGCTAAAACCTTCTCTTTACATTTCTCATTCTTAGTTTCTTACCATTTCACCATGATAAAGTCACCAAGTGCACACTCATCAACCAAAGGACCTCCCAAGAAAATTGCTCGGGTTGTTCATGAAATTTCCTCAAGCGAATCATCACCCATCAAAGCCTCAAACACTATAACTCCCTCACAACCAATTCTACCAATCAAACCAACTCTCAAAAGGCTTGTTCCCATAAAACAACTCTTGCCAAACACTATCATACCTCCTAAACCAAACACTCCCACTTCCACTAAAACAACCAAACCATCACCTCTAGTACCTATAGCTATCTCCTTCACCAATCCACTTTCATCCCCAACCCTTTACAACTTAGAGGATTTACCACCTAGGCCCTCTCATCCACCACCATTGCCAACATTTTCCTCAATTGAGAAAATGGTGCCACAACAACCTTCACACCAAAACTTTGGTGTTGAAACCACACTATCACCCGTGTCCTATTCTCTGTCGCCCTCAAATGGTCCATTTTGGATTATGAGAAATCACCAAAATCAACAATCGGACCATATAGAAGTAGATACTTCTTTACCTCCACCATCAACACATATTCCACCACCCTTACCCATAGTTGAACCACCGCCGACTTCATCAAGCTTGCCTCCAAAAATTCCTTCACCCTTTGTGGAACCTCAACCTTTTTCGTCAAACCCTCCACCTCAAACCGCTCCATTCTTACTACCACCTTTTCCTAGCCATGACAATGATTGCTTTAATTGTCAACATGTCGAAGGATTAGTCCATGAAGTACGTGATGAATTACGTTTCATGTTCTATCACCTTCTCTAATGTTTTAATGAAGTCAACAAATCTAATCGTCCTAAAACTTAGGAATACAAGCACAAATGATTCTTTCTCTAAATCTTAGGCACAACTTAGAATTTGTTAGGAAATTTGTTACATGTTGTAGCATTTTCTTAGTTTTAGAGATATGTGTATCATTTCTCTCATTTTATTGAATAAAACTACATGTTGTATGCTATATAGTTATGTGAATATGTTTTGTGCAACAATACATAACTCATTTGGACGTCACGTCACTATTTATATCTACATTGTCGCCAATAAATTGCGGTACACGGTTTCTTAAACCTTTTCCTAGATGGATCCTCATAGGAAGGATCCGCGAAACGTCAACAAAAAAAAAAATTTTAACAAATTTGAAGCTCATTTTCGTGAAACAATGCACCATATACTTGTTTTCTAACCTTGTTTTGTAGATTTTCATAATACACATGAAGACTTTGACACCTCAACAAGGGAAGTTTTAGTAAAGCAAAGCATTGCAAAACACTTGCAATACATTCACTTAGGCTTCCTAACTACTTGGCCCTCATCAAAGGGGAGCACTCGTCAAGAGGAGCATTTGTCAAAGTTAGAAACACCGCAAAATACTTGCAATACACACGTTTTAGTCTTCCTAATTACTTGACGCCCTTAACAAAGGGAATCATCCGTCGAGGGGAGCTAAGACACTAATCTCCTTCTTACCTTACTACTTCTCTTTACTTTTCTTTCTCTAACTCTTTCTTATTTTCTTACTTTTCACTAGTTTTTCTCAACACATTTTCCACAATGTGTTAGTTTTTCGACGCTCTTTTGTTTTGACAAAAGAGGGAGAAAGAGTAAAACTCAATTCAAATTTTACTAATTTTATTTCTTCTTAAAATAATCTTATGTTTTGTCATCAACAAAAGGGGATATTATTAATACAAATAAACCATAAAAACGTTTATTTATATTTTACGGCCTTCTAATGTTTTGTCCATAACAAACGTAAAATCATTTTAACGAAATAAATAAAATACGTAAAAGCTTTGAGCCAATAGTTTACTAACACACTTTACTAAACATATTAAAACCATCAAAACATGTTTAGTAAATAAGTTATATAAAACCAAAGACATTTTTATAAAATACTAACAACTAATATTGTTTACATCTTATAGAAATGTATATGTATAACAAGTAATAGTGTTTACATTTTATAGAAATGTATATGTACCTTGTATATGTTGTAATGGGTAAAACTAAAGTCCATAACCCATGGCCCATGACCCATGATCCATTGAAAAGGTACAATGAGCGTTGTTGGGTAAAACCAAAGTCCATAACCCATACCCATGGAGCATGATCCATAACCCATGACCCATTGCATGACATCATGCAGAAGTCATGTTGGATATTATCCATGATCCATGACCCAAAGTTCATGACCCATGACCCAAGATCCATAACCAAATGACTAGGTACATTGCATCTTGTTGGGTATTCATAATCCAATACCCATAACCCATGGTCCATAACCCATAACCGGTTTGCAAACCCGAAATCGGACTAAACTGACCCGGCCGGATCCTAGGATTTGCACTAGCGGATCCTCAGTGAGGATATGCCGAACGTGGGACAATAGACATGTTTTGTCTATAAATAGTGAGCCATTTCCTCTTGCTCACCACCACTCTTAGATATACTTTCTCCCAATTCTAACATTACTAACCACAAATCTAAAGGATCATTATATGTAGTTTTATGTTTGTGTGATTCTCTAGGTTCCTCTAAAAGGCGAGATCACCACCTATTGAAGACGTGCAAGCTCAAGGTCATGAGTTTCTAAGCTTCGTAATCATCAATACTCTTGAAGTGCATCTTGTTGATAGTTCTTTCCTCCTCCATAGAAGTTTTGTGTTGAAGGCATTAGTGAATGGTGCAAAGGTGTACATTCGATATGGTGCATCATGTACAAGTTGTGTAATTTGGGTTAGAGGATGTTGATATCCTCTTTAGTGTTGTAACAAGGAGTGTATTTCCTTTGGGTAGTTGTGTTGTGGTGTAGTTTTGGGTAGTAGTTCCTCCCTTGTAATGGAACTCGGTATCTAGCCTTGTACCGGATAAAGTGTAGGCGACGTTGTGATAGGTTTGGTTCTACCTCGTGGAAGAACTCGGTGTCCAGCCTTATACCGGATAAATAGTAGGCGACGTTGTAAAGGCTTCTCTGCCACATTAAGGAGCTTGTGTTGTGTAGTGCTTACAAACTCTCGAGTGGGGTACTCGGGGAGTAGAGTAAGGCAAGGAAGGTGTCCTTGTAGCTGAACCACTATAAATACTCGTGTCGTGGTTTTGTGTTCTGTTAATATAAATAAACTGTAAAAACGTTTATTCATATTTAGCTATCTCGTTATGTTTTGTTGATAACAAATATAAAGTTATCATAAGTAAAATTATAAGTATACATGTTATTTTTGTAAAGTATATACATTTGGTCATTTACATAAAACGTTGTAATAATTTATTTGTTGTAATATGATGGGTATTATCCATTGCATGACATCATGCATGAAATCATGTTGGGTATTATCCATGACCCATGACCCAATGTCCATGATCCATGACCCATTGTATAGATACATTGTATCTTGTTGGGTACCCATGACCCAAAGTCCATGACCCATGGCTCATACCCATAACCCATAACCCGGTTTGCAACCTAAAATCCGGAATGGTATAACCCAGACTTCCGGATCCCTAGTTTTGCACTGGCCGGATCCCCAAGTGAGGGATACGCCGGAACCGTAGGATAGAAGGCTTTTTGTGATTATAAATAGTAAGCCATTTCTTCATTGTTACTCACCCTTCTTCTTACAACTCTCTCATATATTATCTCACTCTCCTAACCTCTCGATCATTTGATCATTCGTAGTTCTTCTATCTTTTGTTGTGGTTCTCATATAGGTCCTTCTTAAAGGTGAGATCACGTTATACTATAAGTCATCCAAGCAAAGGGACCTTTATTGATTTGTTCATCAACAAGAATTTTGTAGCAAGATCTTGTAATTCATATTTCACATAGTTGTTGTGTAAAGGTTTGCTTCTACCGTGGAAGAACTCGGTATGTAGCTTTGTACCGAAAAAGTGTAAGCAACGTTGTGAGGCTTCTCCGTCGTGTTGAAAGAGCTTGTTGACATAGTGCTTGAACTCTCGAGTGGGTACTCGGGGAGTGGAGTAGGGCAAGGAAGGTGTCCTCGTGGTCGAACCACTATAAATCACTTATGTCATATCCTTTACTTTACTTGCTTTCATTATTTACTTTACTTATTTTTTTTTATACTATCCATCCATCCATACGAATTCACATAAGATCGAATCTAAATATTTGAAACTAAAATTAAAATCGGTAAAACTAATCAACCCCCCCTTCTAGTTTTCCACAATTGGTATCAGAGCAAGGTTTACAAAAGTTTTAAAGTAAATTGTATTTTAAAAAAAATTCGATCACAATGAGTTTTGAAAATTATAGAGAAGGGCAATCTATGCAACGACCTGCACTACTTGAAACTAATGGTTTTATTTATTGTAAAAATAGATTTGAAACTTATGTGAAATCAAAAGATATTGATATTTGGTATATTATTGTTGAAGGTGATTTTCAAGCTACTACAAAAGATGATAAAACCGGCAACGAAGAAAACATTTCTCATGATCGTCTCACCGACGACCAAAAGAAAAAGCTTTCCAAAAATAGTGAGGCAAAAATGGTTTTATACGATGCCTTTAAAAAGGAATTTGAAAGAATTTCTATGCTTAAAACCGCTAAAGAATTTAGAATTCTTTGGTTGTAACACACCAAGGAAATCAACAAGTTAAAAACAACAAAATTGATTTATTTGTTCAACAATATGAACAATTTTCAATATTGGATGAGAATAGTATAGATAATTCTTTTGATAACTTGAATACTATTATTACTTCATTACGAGCACTTGATGAGTCTTTTTAGTCGTAATCATGTTAGGAGATTTCTAAAGGCGCTTCCATCAAAGTGGAGACCGAAGGTAACGCCATCGAAGAATCCAAAGACTTGTCAATCCTCACTCGATGAACTCATAGGCAACCTAAAAGTCTATGAGCTCGTCTCGCTAAAGACTCAAGTTTCAAAGGAAAAGAAAGAGAAACACAATTCTCTTGCCTTAAAGGCCAAGAAAGTCTCAAGCGATGAAGAAACCTCATCTTGATGAAGTGATGACGAAGAGTATGCAATGGCGATGCACGGACTTGGGAAGTTCTTTCGGAGAAAAGGAAGATATGTCAAGCAACCTTATGACGACAAGAAAGGGTTGTGGAAAGGCAAAGACGACAAGAAAGTGAAGGAAGAACATAAGTGTTTCAAATGCGGGATCCTAATCACTTCATTAGTGAGTGTCCCAAAAGTGACGAACAAAGGCGTTAAATAAGTGGCTCGTGGGGAATGAGTGAGGAGGAGAACGAAGAAATTTGTCTCATGGCAAAAGACTCAAACGAGGTATGTTCCAGTCTCTATATTATAGTAGTTCATCATTAGATGATGAATCCTTACATCTTGAATCGATAAGCTTTGCAAAATTAGTCTAAAAGTAATTAACAAAAACAAGATTTTGAAAAACAAAAATGAACGTTTAGAAAAGGAAGTTCTTGAACTAAAAGATAAATTAAAGAGATTAGAAAAGGGAAAAGAAGTAGATAGTGAATGCAAGATTTGTGTAGAACTTCAAACGTTAGTTGATCATCTTGATTCTAAGATTGCTAGAATAAGTACTAATACTCTTGATAAAATACTTGATAGTGTTAAAACCGGTAATAATCAAAAGGGATTAGGTATTCAGGAACACATTGCGTCAACTAGCGAGATTAAAGAAACACAATTCGTTAAAGCAATTGAAAAACAAGCTACTATAGCCACGGATCCCACGGATCCCTTCAAAAAGGAACCATCTAGTGTAAATTTAGGGATTCATGGGTGCATGCCGATAAACAACGAAATAACGCAACCACGTCCTCTAGAACCGACTTTGTTATTGTTAACAAGAAGAAACCAACCCATATTCTTGTTAGAAATGTCAAACAACCACCTCCCTAAAACAAAATCAAAGTTTTATGAAAAACAAAGGTCCATTGTTTTCTAAACCGAACACAAATTTAAGAAGACCAAACAATGTTTATCCTAGAAGTAACCACCATCAAATGGGATGGAATACTAATGCACAAAACGGTTTTCCATTTCAAAACTTTACACCTTTGAATGCTTTCTCACCTTTTTAGTATATGCCTCATATGGATGAAATGTATAACGCCAATGGACCCATGAACAAATAGGGACCAAACTTTTGAGTTAATTATTGTTTTAGGTGTGCCTAAAGGTTGACTTAGATCCAGACGAATGGATCAAGGATAGCGGGTGCACAAGGTATATGACCGGTAATAAAGAATTGTTCTCCACATACGAATCCTTCAATGGAGGAAATGTGGTGTTCGGAAATAGCAAGAGAAAAATCATCGGTAAAGGTACAATCTCTCACAAATCCTTAACCATTAACGATGTATGTCACGTAGAAAACCTAAACTTTAATCTACTAAGTATAGGTCAAATATGTGATAAAAAGTGAAACGTGCTTTTCAAAGGAAACCGTAGTAAAATATTGAAAATGGTATTACTATAGGAAAGGCATTAGAAAACATGGAGTCTATGTCATTAAAATCGGAAATGAACCAAAAGGCAAGCTTTTTACATCTATGGATGATACTTGACCTTATGGCATCGAAGATTGGGTCACGCCAATATGTGACTTCTTCAATCGCTATAATCCAAAGAACTAGTAAGAAACCTACCTAAACTAAAATACGAACATCATTTTTGTGATGCTTGTAACATAGGAAAACAAGTCCATGCTAGTCATAAAGCTAAAAATACGGTTTCAACAAGTAAGTGTCTAGAATTACTACATATGGATTTATTTGGTCCATCCGCTATTCAGAATTACGGAGGTAACTTCTATACTTTGGTTATAGTGGATGATTACTCTAGGTATACATGGACTAAATTTTTAAAGAATAAAACTGAAACGTTCGATTACTTTGAAATATTAAGTAAGAAAATCCAAAGCCAACTAGGAAGTCCTATTGTGTCAATTAGAACGGATCATGGTCGGGAATTTGATAATGAAGTGCAATTCGGACCTTTTTGTGATGTTAATGGTATTACCCACAATTTCTCGGCTCCTCGCACTCCACAATCAAATGGGGTAGTTGAAAGGAATAATAGAACCCTACAAGCAATGAGTCGCACCATGATTAATGAGCAATCTATTTCTCAAAAAATTTGGTGCAATGCCGTCGACACATCAACCTATATACTAAACCAAGTCCTAATTAGACCATTCTTAGGAAAAAATCCATACGAGTTACTACGAGGCAAAAAGCCTTCGTTAGAACACTTTCGAGTCTTTGGTAGTAAATGTTTCATACTTAATACTAAAGATTATTTAACTAAATTAGATCCTAAATCAATGAAGGTATCTTCTTAGGATATTCTCCTAATAGTAAAGCATATGTAATACTAAATAAAGAAACCATGAAACTTGAAGATTCTTTAAACGTAAAATTTGACGAGAGTCCACCTAAAACTACCCTACCTGCAGTCGATGACGAGTTAATCGAAAGTGAAGTCCTAGAAATCAAAAAAAATATAAATAAAGAAGATGAACCATTAAACAATGAAATAATCAATATTAAAGAGTCTAAAGATCATCCCATAAAAAGGTTATAGGAAAGTTAAATGAAAGAACCTTAGGATCTCAAGTCCAAACCCAAAGCGGTCTATTTTGTTTTGTCTCAAGTTCTCAACCATAGAACCTAAAACACTCAAAGCCATAAAAGATGAAAGTTGGGTAATGACTATGCAAGAAGAGTTAAATCATTTTGTTTCTAACAATGTTTGGACACTTGTCCCTCCACCTAAAAACCAAACCATAATCCAAACAAAATGGGTATATAAAACAAATTAGATGCAAGCGGTGTCGTGTCTAGAAATAAAGCTAGACTTGTTGCTCAAGGTATAACCAACAAGAAGGCATAGAGTTTAATGAGACCAATGCTCCCGTAGCTATATTAGAGTCTATAAGAATACTTCTTGCTTATGCTTGTGCTCATGATCTTAAGCTTTTTTAAATGGATGTTAAAAGTGCTTTTCTAAATGGTTTTATTAATGAAGAAGTTTATGTAGCTTAACCTCCGGGCTTTATCGATTTTGAAAAACCTAATCACGTGTACAAACTAAAGAAAGCTCTTTGTTAATACAAATAAACCGTAAAAACGTTTATTAATATTTAGCGATCTCTTTGTGTTTTGTTGATAACAAATATAATGTTATCATAAGTAAAATTATAAGGATACATGTTATTTTTGTAAAGCATCTACATATATAGTCATTTAATATAAATTGTTGTAATAATTCATTTATTGTAATAGTTTATTAGGATGGGTAAATGATGAGTGTGTAAATACTCATCATTTTTGGTTTAATCTGAATCGCAAAACGTTTGAAAATGCTCGAAATGCATCAAAATACTGAAAATATTCCAAAATTGCATTTTATATGTTTCGGATGCAAAATGTTCAAAATCGGATGAAAATGAGCAAAGTTTGCATAATTGGCGATTTCAGGTCCCTAAGTTTCAAAAGTTGTCGAAATAGTCCCCGAGCACATAATTTCAAAAGAAAAATCACCAAAGGTCCTTTTAAAATCATAAGTTGTCAAATTTAGTCCTTTGGTGAAAAATGTCAAAAGTTTTGAGAAATTACAAAATTGGTCATTCAAGTTTGAAAATTGGCAAAAATGGCCCCTGGAAATTTGAAAATGTCAAGTTTGGTCCTTGTATTATTAAAACTTGTCACTTTTAGTCCTTGGAGCAACTTTTCAGAATTGGCAGAATAGGTCCCTCAATTTCAGAAAATTGCAATTAGGCCCTTGTGTTATTAAACCTTGTATACACCTTTGGACCCTGCCATGTTATCTATTTGACTCTGTCATTAAAACTTTGGACCCCTCCAATATAATAAAACCAGTCAAACACCCTTTGACTCTCCCTTCCCTCCAAACTCACGGGTTACCCACCTCCCATCATCACCCTGTGCACGCATGCCTGCAACGCCTCCCCCCTCCTCCACCATCATCTCCATATCCTACCCTCCACCTCACACTCAAAGCCAAAGTGCATTTAATGCACTTCTACCCAAACACTCAACCTCCAGCTGGTATAAACAGGATTTGGCGCCAAAAAGCCATCCAATGGCCAATATCCATTCTAGCAATCTAAAGGCCAATATTCATGCTGGGATTTGAAGAAAGAGGTGAGAGAAACAGATGGGAGTATAAAAAGACCAAGAGGAAGCAACAAACAAGGAGTAGTTAGTTTATTTTGCTTAAGTGTATGTCGTTTTTAAGCTTATAATATCTTAAGTAGTTCTTCATTGTATTTTCCAGTTTATTTGTATCAAACAAAAGTATTTAAGTGTGTTCCAACTTATTTCAAGTTTGAATTCAAGTTTTAGTTCACCTTTCACATTTTCTCTCCACTGTTGCAAAATTGAGTTTCAATTTCCTATGTTCAAATCTCTAGCAGCTTATTTATAAACTCATATAAGCTTATATAAGCTTATAATAGCTTTTTGTAAGCCTATGTTAAAGTTTTAAGCTATTTTGAATACTGGTCAACAAAAGTCAACTTGGAGCAAAAATTGATGCAGGAATGATATGGGTTGGTTCAGAGCTTGAAATGGGTTGAATTAGAAGCTATGGGGTTGGTTTGAATAGGCTAGTGGTACTGTGTTCTTGTTTCACAGGATTCAAGCCATAGTGGCTTTGGACCATTTGTAAGTCATTTTAAAGTTCTTATGCATAATCTGTCTTTGTAGTATTAATAAGCTCAAACCTGTTCAAGTAGTTGTATTTAAGTTATTTTAGCTTAGTTTGATCATTAATTCTAGCTAGTGTAGTGTTTAGCTTAATCAAATTACAAAACAGTTGATATAAAGGGTGTTTGGATTTATTGCACAAACTGTTTTAAAGGTATATGCAGTGGTTAATCTCTATTGGTTCATGTTTATTAAGCTTATTTGAGCACATATCAGTCAATAACTTGGGTATGCAAACACTGAAAGTCAACATTACACTAAATCTGTCTCACTGTCTCAACTGTTGGAATTTTGGATTAGCAAACTATTGATTTGTGTTTAGGAATCTTAGACATTGCTTGCAGTATGCTTGTTCCATCATATTACATCAATATCAGTCATAAAATTGGATTCAAAGTTCAATAAAGTCAAATTTTCTCAACTGCTTCAAAAGTCAAAATTGTGAAAAGTCATTTTGGGCTCAACTGGTGAGAATTTTCTTGGATTCATTTCTGAGCCAATCTCAGTGAGACTTGGTGTTTTAAAAACTTCAGTTGGTGTTAATTCTTATTACCATTTTATTATATTTTTGCAATTTTTTTAAAAGCTCCAAACAAGCTTCTCTTTTAAGCTCTAGTTGCCCTGCTCCACAAACTCAGCTTAAACTGAGTTTTTCTCAGATTTGTGCAAGCTTGCACAGGGCTCATAAGAGCTTCCCAAGGTCTGATTTTTGGTTTGTTAGGTCTCACCTAGGTCTAGTTTAAGTTTCTATATTTGGTTTTTGTTGTCTAGCTTATTTGAGTGCTTATCTTTAAGCTGCAAGTTGCCCTCAGAAACTGTTATTAGCATTTAACTCAAATAATCCAAATCTGTGTAGATTGCTATCAAGAGGTTTAGGTCAAGTTGAGATTAGTTGCATTTCAGTACTTATAGCATATTAGAGCCTCTGTGAACAGTTGGTGGCTTATTGTGGTGTTTGGCTTATTCAAAGTGCTTATCTATAAGCACTTATCATAGCAGTTGCATAATTCTCCACATAAGCACTTGTTTTTCCATTTTTCCTAGATTCAGTACATTATTTTAAGCTTATCTTGAATTTTTCAGATTTTTCTAAGTTTGTTTGCTATTTTTCTGCATTTAAATCTATTTTTAGCACTTTTTAATTAGCTTTTTATACAAATAATTCAGAAAAGTCTCAAAAAAATAATTTTTCATTTTTCTTAAGTTTAGATAAATATAAAAGTCAAAAAAATATTTTTCTAGATTTTTCTTAGTTAAATTTGTATTTTTAAGTAATTTAATTAGTTTTAAATAGTTTTAATTCCTAGAAAATAGAAAATAATCGAAAAATATAAAATAGTTTTGAAAATTCTCTTTTGATATTTTAGATTTTTCTAAGCCTTGATTTTATTTTTCTAGCTTTATTTCACATTTTCTTGTATTTTAGGTAATTATTTAATAGTTAAAAATAGTTTTTAATTAATAGTAATTAGATAATTAGTTATAAAAATAATTTTCTTTTTCTAAAAATTTTATTTTATCATTAGGTTTGTAAAAATATCATTTTCATATTTTTAGGGTTAATATTGTATAAGTTTCACATTTTTATTTGTACGTCGCGTAGTTTTTAATTTCAGTTTTATAAAACATAAAACAAAAACATCATTTTGCAAATAGTGATAGCGTTTATTTAATAGTTTTTACCTTTTAATTTCCTTTAATTTGCATTTAAACCGTTGTAATTTGTTGGCTTTTCCGTAGTTATAATATCATTCAAATCCTTTTTGCTCAAATCTCTCGATCACTATTCGTCGGGTGATCCATTGCATAGCTCGTTGGGACATAACGACCGGGAAACACTATACTCCCGATCTTCATTGCATTTGTGTCTCGAACTGTTTTAAGTTTGTTACGATCGCCATTCACAAGTGGCGTGCTTGAGTGATAAAACTTGCGGTTTGCACGATCAAATTTTTGGCACCGCCGGGGTCAGGCCGATCTATCTTCCGTTTAGCAGTTAGTAGTTTGAATACTCACTCTTTGTTCATATCATCCATCTATCTATATATATATCCATATTCTCTTATAAAAATCCAAAACCCAAAACAAATTAAAAACGTATAAAACACAAAAATATTTTCCTTTTGTTTCTATATATGTATCAAAAATAAAAATACAAAAAGATTTGTCGTTTTCTTTAATAATAACAACTTAAAAGATTACCACCGAAACCAAGGCAAGGCACTTCCCTAGCCTGGGTGCGACCATAATAAGTTCCCGAACTAAAGATTTAAAACTTGCCTTTGTGTCCTTGTGATTGGTGTACCTTTTTCAAAGAAGCCATTCATATTGTGATTATTGGTTAAGTTCACTCGTTGTTTTGCCTCGATTTTGTGTTAATTGATTTTGTTGTGATATATACTTGTCGTAACCGTAAAACCCATAAAGATTCTTCTCACCCCATTTTTATAAAACGTCTTCATAATTCCCATTTCTCCTTAACTCGAGTTTCCTTAGAGTTAACTCTAGTATACGCACTCTCTTCTAGATCTGTGAGCCCATTTCGTGAGCTTGTCAAGATTCCAGAAGGCGTGTCCGTAGACTTTCGCTCCATCGATCGGATCGAGATCCGGACCGCTCACACTACTTCCGTTATCACGGCGGAAGAACGCCTTATGTGTGAGCTTCTCCGTGCACCCATCGACGGGTATGGAGATGCTATTGTTGTACCAGCCATTGTGGTGAAAAGTTTGAACTCAAGACCGGTTATCAAATCTTGTAACCTCAAATCGCCTCTACGGTTTTGAGAGGATGATCCTCATGCTCATATTCGATGGTTTAACAAGATTGCATCTAACATCAAGTATAAGAATGTCCCCACCGATGATGTTAAGCTTCTTCGCTCCCATTTTCTCTTGAGGGCAAGCCCGGTTTGGCTTGAAAACAACCCCTCAATCTATTGAGACATGGGAAGATCCGTGAAGAAATTTGTGAATGAATTCTACCACCTTCCAAAACCACGAGTCTTAAAAATGAAATCATCAAGTTCACTCAAAAGTTTGATGAATCCTTCAAGGAATCGTGGGATCGTTTCAAGGAATTGCTTCGAAATGTCCTCACCACGGTTTCTCCGAGTTGATGCAACTCGATACTTTCTACAATGGGTGAGTCAATCGATCAAGATTCTCTCAATTCCTCCGCGGGAGGAAATTTCCTAAGCAAAACATCAAAAAAGCTTTAGCGATAATTGAAAACAAGTCTAAAGTCCGCCTTTGCACGGGCAAGCGGTTGTTTCTCAAGTCGGTGTTGGTCCTTCTTCTTCTTCATCGCCCGTGAGTCAATCTAGCACCGATGCTAAGATTGACAAACTCACTGAAGCTATCCAAGCTTTGGTTCTCTCCAACCAAAGAAAGTCTTTTTCCACAAACTTCACTCTGCCGAAGTTAAGAAAGTGGAAGTCTGTAGCACTGTGGTGGCCCCATGCTTATTACAACGTATGGCCACCGATGGTAACCCTTTTGAAGCTAATCTTTGTGGGTGGGATTTCTAATCGGGAGGCAACCAATATCGCGCCCTATAGACCAACCACCATCCTAACCACTACCTGGACCTCCGGTTTCAATCAAAACCGTAATCGAATCGGAATAGACAAAACCAAGGTTTTCAAAACCAAGGTAATTTCACCAAAACAACGGTTTTCAAAATCGAATCAAAATTTCCAACACCAAGGAAATTTCAATAGAAACCAGTGTCGTGGAAATTTCAACCAAGGGTATTTTCATGCCAATAATCAAGGAAATTTTCGAATCAAGGCCCTAATCCTAACAATAGAGGCGGAATTTTCTACGTAAACTCAAGCCATTGTTCCAACTGGACCATCATCGATGAGTTGTTAAAACAATTCATGAAATCCCAAGAAGAAATGAATCGGTTGTTGGTTAGCCGATTGTCGACATTAAGAAGTCTTTAAATGATCGACCCTGCCTGTGTACTTTACCTAGCAACACGATCGCTAATCCGAGGGCGATGCAAAGGCGATCACAACCGTAAGTGGTGCTTTTATGCTGGACCGCTATTCCTACTACCTCTTCTTCTTCTCTCCCGAAGGTAGTGGAAGCGAACCCGAGGCGACAAAGGACAAGGAAATTCATACTAATAACGGAAGTGCCAATAATGTCCATCCTCGGGTTGTCTCAAAACCCAATACCAAACACGGAGTTGTTTTGAACCTCCAGTTGGTGACCTAAATCAAAACTTCTATTCCTTACCCTCACGCTTTACATGAGCAAAGCTCATGAAAGCTAGTCATCAAATGGAAAATTCTTTCAAATTTTCCAAGAGCTACATTTTGACATAAGCTTCATGGATGCCATCATGTTGATGCCCAAGTTTGCATCTACTCAAAACACATGTTGAGCAACAAGGAAAAGTCGCTTTGAAATGGCCAAAACTCCTTTAAACGAGAATTGCTCGTGAGTCTTGTTAAAGAAGCTTCCCAGAAGCTAGGAGATCCCGGAAAATTTCTTCTTCCTTGTGTTTTCCCGGATGATTGAATGCTTTGCCCTTGGCGATCTTGGTGCAAGCATCAATCGATGCCTTATTCAAGATGGAAGAAACTTTCTCTTCGGAACTTATTCCCACCGCATGACTCTTGAGCTTGCGATCGATCTATATCACGTCCTCTTGGCATCACCGAGGATGTATTCGTGAAAGTAGGAAAGTTCCATTTTCCACCGACTTTGTGGTCGCCGATTTCGATCTCGATCCTCGGGTTCCCCTCATTGTTGGAAGAGGATTCACGAGGACGGCCGTGCTCTTATTGATGTATTTGAGCAAGAAATCACTTTACGTGTGGGTAATGAAGTCATTACCTTTAACCTCGATCGGACTTCGAGGTACTCCTCAAATTATGACCTTTGAATCAATTAATCGAGTCGATTTAATTGATATTGCTTCGAGGAGTACTCTCAAGAGTTTCTTGGTTATCTTCATAATTACGTGGGTGGGATTCCACCACATCTTCTCAACCTATCATTGCCGACTCTTCACCCTCTCTCACTCCGTTTGAGGAGGTGACTTCCTTCCGAAGAGATCGATGAGTTTCTTGTTACCAATGAATCAATTCCGCTGGAATTGATGGTATTTATGATTCGGAGGGGATATTCTTTATCTTGAGCAATTGCTTAATGAAGATCCATTACCTTCACTCCTCCGAAAGAAATCATGATTGAGGAAATCAAATCGGACAAACTTCGATGATGAATTTCCGAGGTTGAACTTAAGGACCTACCTCCTCATCTCGAGTATGCATTCTTGGAGGGTGATGATAAATTACCCGTCATAATTGCTAAAGACTTAACGAGGAGGAGAAACGCCTCATAAAGGTCTTGAAGTCACACAAGCAAGCAATTGCTTGAAACTCTCCGACATTAAGGTATCAACCACAGTTTTGTACTACAAAATCTTAATAGAGGATGACTTCAAACCAAAGAATCCAACATCGTAGAAGGTGAATCCTAAGATTCATGAGGTTATCAAACAAGAGGTTCTCAAACTTCTTGATGCGGTTTGATTTACCCGATCTCTCGATAGTCCTTGGTTAGCCCAATTCATTGCGTTCCAAAAAGGGTGGCATTATTGTTGTCACGAATGAAGAAAACGAGTTAATTCCGACTCGATTGGTTACGGGATGGCGTGTGTGTATTGACTATCGTAGTTAAACGAAGCCACCAGAAGACCATTTTCTCTACCCTTCATGGACCGGATGCTTGAGAGATTAGCGAGGGGAACGAATACTATTGTTTCCTTGATGGTTTCTCGGGTTACTTTCAGATCCCCATTGAGCCACTGGATCAAGAAAACCACATTCACCGCCCATACGAGACGTTTGCCTATAGACGTATGCCTTTTGGCTTATGTAATGCTCACGCATCGCGTCCAAAGATGTATGATGGCAATTTTCCACGACATGATCGGGGAAACTATGGAGGTGTTTATGGATGACTTCTCGGTCATTGGGGACTCGTTTCATACATGTCTCTCCCATTTAGACAAAATGCTTCAAAGGTGTGAAGACACCAATCTATGTCTAAACTGGGAGAAGAGCCACTTTATGGTCAAAGAAGGCATAGTCCTTGGCCATAAGATTTCCAAGAATGGGATTGAGGTAGATAGAGCAAAAGTTGATGTTATTGCTAAACTACCTCATCCTACCACCGTCAAAGGTATTAGGAGTTTTCTAGGTCATGTCGGGTTTTATCGAGATTCATTCAAGATTTTTCTAAAATCGCTCGGCCTATGACCCATCTTCTCGAAAAGATGCTCCTTTTATCTTTTCTCCCGAGTGCATCAAGCTTTTGAAACACTAAAGAAAAAGCTACAAGCACCCATTCTAGTCGCCCCGATCGATTTACCTTTGAGCTCATGTGCGATGCAAGTGATTTTGCTATCGGTGCAGTCTTGGGGCAACGCAAAACTAAGCATTTTCAGCCAATCCACTACGCAAGCAAAACTATGATCAAGCTCAAACCCATTACACCACTACGTAAAAAGAATTATTAGTGCGTGGTGTATGCGTTTGAGAAGTTTCGCCATACCTTATCTTGACCAAATGCGTGGTGTATCACTGGATCACTCGGCTCTCAAATATCTCTTTGCAAAACAAGATGCAAAGCGAGATTGCTCCGTTGGGTTCTCCTCCTACAAGAATTTGATATCATTATCGTGATAAAAAAGGAGCCGAGAACACAGGCTGCGATCATCTGTCCCGATTAGAAAACCCTCACCAAAATGTGTTCGAGAAAAGGAAATTAATGAAACATTTCCTCTCGAAACACTCAATGTGGTTTCTTTTAGTGGAGATTCTTCTACCCCATGGTTCGTGACTTTGCAAATTACCATGCGGGTAACTTTGTAGTGAAAGGATGTCGTCCCAACGTAAAAATAAATTATTTAAATATGTGAAACATTATTTCCGGGACGACCCCTACTTGTTTAAAATTTAAAGGATCAAGTCATCCGATGATGTGTGTATGGTCGTGAAGCTATTGACATTCTCAAAGCTTGCCATTCGGACCCTCTTGGGGACATCATAGCCCCAACTACACCGCCAAGAAGGTGTTTGATTCGGTTCTATTGGCCCACAATCTACAAGGATGCCCATGAATTCGTCAAAACACGTGATAAAAACTTATGATGATAGCTTTCATTTGGTTAGGCATTTAGATTTGCGTTTTCAAACGGACCGTTTTACACCACCACTTCACGTCCTCCGCGCCTACTTCGTACCGATAACATGTAGGAGATTCACTTAGTAGATACTACATGACTAGCAAAACTTTGCATGATAAAACTTATGATGATAGCTTTCATTTGGTTAGGCATTTAGATTTGCGTGGCGATTATGCGCGACTAACTAAATCTTATTTCTTGCATGGCTTTATTTACTTATGAATACATATTTTCTTTTGGTTGTTACAAGTATTATGTCGTCAGCTACTCACCCTATCGACCTAACATCCGACACCGAGATGGAGGATGCTATGTCTTCGACTCACTCCGGCTCGTTGCACCCATGTCCTCCGAGATCGAGCCCTTCGAGGAGGGTGAAGTCGCCACCCACTTACTTTGACCATACACGAGCGTTTGCACTGCCTTTGGTCCCCTCACTTATGACAAATATTTGGAGTCACAACAGTGGCTATCACCATCGATGTTATGTCCGACACACTCATCCACCGATTCCGTATCTTACATCTCTTGTCCATCACCATTGCCTATCCGCCGGCGAAAGGCGAAGCTAGGGTTCTCAAACCCTCGAGCCCGCACCGCTTAGTCGACCATTCCGCTACCGAAAGAAGGGTGCTACCTTCATACATACCGCTCGGAAATGAGTAAAGGCACCCATCACTTTTATTCCACCATCTGACATACCATCGTCCTCTGCTTTCCCACCATCAGCTACACCTGCACCACCACTCATACTTGTTTCACCACTACCACCACCTACCACATTCATTTACCAGACCACCACTGTACCGGTTTCATCCTCATCCCGTGCACCATCACCCATGGCGACACACACTGAGCCAGTGACATCTCTTGGGAAGAGAGCCCGTCTCTCACCCACACATTCGAACCCATATTACAGGGCTATGTTTGGTACTTCGAGCCGAGCCCGTGGGAGGTCGATGCTGAGACGTTGGTCATACATGATGCCGCTCATTAGTCGATGGAGGTCGGAGGAGGGTGCACCTAGCGTGGAGCTTGGGAGCATCGGTTTCTTTGTGGTGAGACTCTTCCGGTTCGGAGAACCCTTCATCATACTATTCCATTGATAGCTGCCCGAGTTCTACGATTTGAGGATCACTCGAGGATGTGGTGGCATTTGTTGATGAGGTTCCGTTAGTGCGTACGAGAACATCGAAGATGAGGTTGGAGAGCTCTGAAAGGGAGGAGTACGATGGAGAGAGCTTGAGAGGATTGGTTCCCAGTGAGAGAGCTAGTGGAGCGATTCTGATGTTAGAGGAGGATGGAGTCGAGATAGATTAGGACCACCGACGAGCCGAGATGTTGGAGGGTTGTGCGACGACACGTCGAGGATGACTATCATGGAGACTCGTACTCTTGCTGGAGCGAGATTGGAGGCACGAGATAGAGGCGGATGATGTGGCGAGCTAGTCCATGACCTCTGACACCGATTGAGGCACACCGACAACCTCTAGGTGGTGATTCATCTATTTAGTCTTTTGGTACCTTAGCTTTGCACGTGTGGCACTAATAAAGGCATTGTATTCGCATGTTTTGTAAACTATCGAACAAGCTATTTATGCGACATTGTATGGTTTTGTATCACTATGTATGGATGATAGACCTATGACACTATGGTTGTTATTTCTTGATGTTCTCATGTATGATGATCTTTCTTATTTATCAGTGTATGAATCGAAGTGATCATTTATATATATATTCTCTTGTGTGGTTCTGACATGTTACAATTCTTCTTATGATGATTATACTCTATTGATATAATGTGATGATCTTGACTATTATGAAAATTTTTTTTATAATAATTAGCAATTATGTTGAATGATTCTAAAATTTGAGTGTATGTCTTTAGAAAATGGCAAGAACAAGAACTACCTCTACCTCTCGAAACTCCCGAGATGACCCACAAGCAATTCGGAGGCTAGTTACTAATGAAATCGGTCTTGCTTTTTGCAAGACTCGGCTGAGCAGCTCGAGCAAATGAAGCTCCAAATCAAACCAACCGTAATGAAGCTGTGGCAAATCGCAAATGTGGATACAAAGAGTTCATGAATTGCAAGCCAACCTTCTTCAAGGGAACTGAAGGCGCAGTTGGCCTTATTTATTGGATCGAAAGATCTGAAACTGTATTTCTTTTAAGTGATTGCTCAGAAGATTGCAAGGTGAAATTTGCTACTGGTACTCTACTAGAAGATGCATTGTCTTGGTGGAAGGCTCATGCCCAACCTATTGGCATGGAAGAAGCCTACAAAACCACTTGGACTGAACTAAAGCAATTGTTGATGAAGCAATACTGCCCAAGGACCGAGATCAAGAAACTTGAAGATGAATTCTATCATCGACTACTAAAGGCAATGATCTCAAAACCTACTTCAAGCGTTTCCAAGAATTGAAAGCTCTATGCCCTTCCATGATTCTTGATGAAGTTAAGTTCTTTGGAAAATCTCATTGGGGATTACCCCAAAGCATTGAGGCAATGTTCCGCATCAAAACCCAAAACCGTGGAAGAAGTGATCACAATTTCCTACCAACTCATGGATCAAGTCTTGAAACATGGATCCGTGCAAGGCAATAACGACAACAAAAGGAAGTTTGATGACCGTCGAGGCAACACTTCAAACAACTTCAACCACAACTCTTTCATTCACAACAATAACCGTAACAACAACAACCAAGGCCGCAACAATCATAATCAACACCGCAACAACAATCCCAACCCATATCACCAAAACCGAAACAACCACCACAACCAACAAAACCGTAGACAAGAAGTTGTGAGGGCTTATGCCGCTACACCCGCCAATGGAAGAGGCTATGCTGGACCACACCCTTTGTGCACTCGATGCAACCTACATCATGTGGGACGTTGTACTATTAAGTGTGGGAAGTGTAACAAGGTGGGCCATACCCACAAGGATTGTCGAAGCCCTTTCATCGAAGTAACCTTCAACCCATGGGGATAACTTGCTTTGGATGTGGAGAAGTCGGGCATGTCAAGAGTAGGTGCCCAAACCGTGCACGGAACAACAACAACAACAACAATACCAACAACAACCTGCTAGAGCAAGAGCTTATGTGCTAGGAGATGGAGATGCACAAGAAAACCGGACGTCGTTGGTGCGTTTCACTCAATCATCATTTAGCTAAAGTGTTATTTGATTACGGAGCCGACAAAAGCTTTGTGTCTTCTAAGTTTGCACCTTTACTAAAAGTCACCCCAACCATCCTAGATACCACATATGAAGTAGAGCTAGCCGATGGAAATATAGTAGAAACTAACACTATCCTTCGAGGTTGCAACCTATCCTTATCAAACCACCCGTTCGATATAGACCTTATGCCTATTCAACTTGGTAGCTTCGATGCTGTCATTGGCATGGATTGGCTATCCAAGAATCGTGCAAGAATCATCTGTGACGAGAAAGTCGTTCACCTTCCTCTCAATGGCAAAACTCTGATCATTCGTGGTGATCGTAGAAAAACCCGATTGAATATCATCTCGTCGTCAAAGCGCAAAGTACATAGAAAAAGGATGCCACATTTTTCTAGCACAAGTAACTGGAGAAGAAGAAAGCGGATGAGAAACAACTAAAAGACATCCCGTGGCTAGGGACTTTCCAGAAGTATTTCTGAAGACTTGCACGGTCTTCCTCCGATTCGGCAAGTAGAATTTCAAATCGAGCTAATGCCGAGCAAGACTGTGGCACGAGCACCTTATAGATTGGCACCTTCGAACTACAAGAATTGTCCGACCAACTTCAAGAATTGTCCGAAAAAGGATTCATTCGACCGAGTTCTTCGCCTTGGGGAGCTCCGGTCTTATTTGTCAAAAAGAAGGACGGATCTTTTCGTATGTGTATCGATTACCGTGAGTGAACAAGCTAACGGTGAAGAACCGATATCCATTGCCTAGAATTGATGATTTGTTTGATCAGCTGCAAGGGTCAAGCGTCTACTCCAAGATTGATCTCGAGATCCGGGTATCACCAACCGAGAGTTAGAAGGAGATATTCAAAACGCTTTCGAACACGATATGGCCACTATGAGTTCAAGTGATGCCATTTGGTTTGACAAGCGCACCGCAGATTTATGGACTGATGAACCGAGTGTGTAAACCTTACTTGGAAAAATTTGTGATTGTGTTCATTGATGACATTCTCATTTACTCCATGCAACAAGGAAGAGCATGCGGAACACTTGAAAGCCATTTTAGAGCTACTCAAGAAAGAAGAAGCGTATGCTAAGTTTTCCAAATGCGACTCGGATTCAAAAGTTCAATTCCTTGGTCACGTGATAGATAGTAATGGTCTTCATGTTGATCCTTCAAAAATCGAAGTTGTCAAAGATTGGTCATCCCCTACTACTCCTACCGAAATATGCCAATTCTTGGGCCTTGCGGGTTACTATCGGAGATTTATCGAAGGATTCTCGAAAATCGCTAAACCTCTAACTGAGTTAACCCGAAAAAAGAAAAATTTTGATGGGGTGAGGAACAAGAGTTAGCCTTTCAACTCTTGAAACAAAAGCTTTCTGAAGCCCCTATCTTAGCCTTACAGAAGGAGTGGAAGATTTAAGTGGTTTCTTGTGATGCATCACACCTAGGGTTAGGTGCGGTATTGATGCAAAGAAACAAGGTGATCGCTATGCTTCATGACAACTCAAAACTCACGAAAAGAACTACACTACTCATGACTTGGAATTGGGAGCCGTGGTTTTCGCTCTCAAAATATGGAGACATTACCTATATGGAACCAAGTGTATGGTGTTTACCGACCATAAAAGTCTCCAACACATTCTCGATCAAAGGAGTTGAACATGCGACAACGCCGATGGCTAGAATTGCTTAGTGATTACGATTGTGAAATCCGTTATCACCTGGAAAAGCAAATGTCGTGGTGATGCCCTTAGTCGAAAGGATCGACCTAAACCTCTTGAGTAAGATCTTTGGGAATGACAATTAAGTCACCTCCCATCAAAAATCCTTGAAGCTCAAGTCAAGCTCTCAAACACGAAACCGTCCCCATGAAAGAATCTTTGGAATGCGGAAAAGCAAACGGTTTTGCACAAAGATCGGATGGAACCTTATGTTTTGGCGATAGAAGTTGGATACCACTTTATGGAGGAATACGGAACTCATCATGCATGAGTCTCACAAGTCTAAATATTCCATTCACCCGGATCCGACAAAATGTACCAAGATCTCAAGAAGCTTTATTGGTGGCCAAACATGAAAGTCGAAATTGCAACGTCGTTGGAAAATGTCTCACCGTTTCGAGTCAAAGCGGATGTCAAAAACCTTTCGGATTGTTAACTCAACCTGAACTCCCGGTTTGAAGTGGGAGAGAATTACCATGGATTTCATAACCAAACTACCAAAGAGCGCTAGAGGTTACGACACCATTTGGGTCATCATTGATCGCCTTACCAAATCCGCTCATTTCACGCTTCATCAAGGAAAATGATGAAATGAAAACCCTTGCTCAACTATACTTGAAAGAAATTGTATCCGTCATGGTACCAATTTCCATCATTTCGATCGTGACGGTCGTTTACTTCACATTTTGGAAATCTCTTCAAAAGCTTTAGTACTCGTTTGGATATGAGTACCGCATATCACCCTCAAACCGATGGCCAAAGCGAAAGGACTATCCAAACCTTGGAAGACATGCTACGAGCTTGCGTGATCGACTTTGGAAAAGGTTGGGATAAACACTTACCGTTGGCGAATTCTCTTACAACAATAGTTACCACGCTAGCATCAAGCGCGCCCCATTCGAGGCACTTTATGGTCGAAAGTGTCGATCACTGTTTCTTGGGCCGAGGTTGGAGATGCCCAACTCATTGGACTGAGCTTGTCCAAGAAACAACCGAAAAGATTGTGCAAATTAGTCCAACGACTTCAAGCCGCTAGAGATCGACAAAGAGTTACGGCGATGTTGAAGGAAACCCATGGAATTTCAAGTTGGTGATCGAGTCATGTTGAAAGTATCACCTTGGAAAGGAAAAGTTCGATTCGGAAAAGAGGAAAGTTACACCCTCGATACATTGGCCCTTTCAAGATTCTCGAAGAATCGGCCGGTTGCTTACAAACTTGATCTCCGGAAGAACTTAGTAGAGTTCATCCTACCTTTCACGTCTCAAATCAAGAAATGCTTGTCGGATGAATCTCTTGTCGTCTCACTAAAGAGATTAAACTCGATGACAAGCTCAACTTTGTCGAAGAACCAATTGAAATCATGGATAGGGAGTCAAGCGACTTAAGCAAAGTCGCATCCCTATCGTCAAAGTTAGATGGAACTCAAGAGGACCAGGTACGTGGGAGCCTTGAGACACCATGCGTGTAAAGTACCCACATCTCTTTGCAAATTCAACTCCGACAACTCATCAGAAACTAAAATTCCATGGACGGAATTCTCTTAAGGGTTGGTCTTTAGCCACCGTAAAATTTCACTATCATCAACCTTCAGATTAATAAACTAGATTGTTTATCAAAACTTATTTGAGCATTTTAGCATGTACGCTTTATTTATTGCATAAAAATTTATGCAACTCCGAGTAGTCTCATCTAATCATGCCCGATATTCTTGATAATCGAAATCAGTCTCACAAGAAATTTTCTTGTCTTCACGAGTCACGCAGCATCGACACTAAATTAATTATGGCTAAAGTCAAATAAATATTTCTCTGAGTTAGAATTAATATTTTATTTCTATACTTTTATTACCTTTATAAAACATGCTAAATTATATATTATCGTTGGTCAAAAACCTCAAACCGAACACCGTGACTCACATTTAAACTCAAGCGGGACACGATATACATAACGAAAATTTGAGGTCTTTTCCTTCCTCTCTTTCTTGTAACCGAATGGGCTCACAAGTATTCCCACCTCAACCAAAACTTGTAACTACACTAACTTTGAAAACCTTGTAAGTAAAATAAACACAAGGTCCATCATATATCTATGTAAGTTGACCTTGAAACCTTAAGGAAGCAAGTTCCCATGCACCCAACTCACTT
This sequence comes from Chrysanthemum lavandulifolium, assembly GCA_022545495.1. NCBI lineage: Eukaryota > Viridiplantae > Streptophyta > Magnoliopsida > Asterales > Asteraceae > Chrysanthemum > Chrysanthemum lavandulifolium. The sequence continues at coordinate 67,168,891 of CM040240.1, read as the reverse complement.
CTTGTCCTCTTTTGTCCTTGTGGCTGCCGAACACTTCACAAAACCACAAACCATTGGATTGTTTTCTCTTAATACTACCTTGAGTCTAGTAAAATCAACTTTGCATGTATCTAGGCCTACATAAACCTTTGGTCAATAACCAAAAGCTCTTCTCCTCCTTCTTCTTAAAAACCCACGAGCACAAGTTTTACTACACATTTCACTTACCAAAATTTTTCACAAAGTCAAGGTCTTCAAAGAGTTTGATACTCTAGTGGTTGTTAGGTTCTTGCTTTGGGTCGATTGGATATAGTTTGCATTCGGGTTTTTTCTTGAGTCTTGGCCTTTGCTTCACTCACTCTCACACAAGCACTGTAAGTCATTTACTCATCTTCATTATGGTTTATCTTGCGTTAAAGCTTCACTCGTTGTATACAAATTATACTTTGCTTAGCATACAATCTTTAAACATAAACCACGACATAAACTTTACGTGTATAAACTTGACATCTTCATCATGTGTTATTAAGCTTGTGTGGTATTTCTTTTTTTTGAAGTAAAACATGCATACTAAACTATAGAAAATAATCATCTTGGTTTGTTCGGATTTTAAAACAAGTTTATTAACCTTGGAAGCTTTTAAAAATCATTTCGAAAATGTATACAAGATGTGCAAACGGTTCCATAAAAATTCAATAACGTATAGCTCACTTTTAGAACCTACTTATCTTGAAATCATTGGCTCGACTCAAGTGTATTACGATTCTAATTTACCCATCGAACACTTTTGTAAACGTTATACACAACCGAGTGGCTAAAGACAAACCCAAGCTCGCGCCGGGCTTGGAAGCTCAACTCACAACCCGAGACCATTATACCATACGAGAGCTTGTTAGTAACGAGTACTCGGTTCACTAGAAAATAAGCTAGATGAGAATCTCACTAGCTCGACTTGAACTTCTTTGGTTTAAAAACTCATATCGGGTCTTGTCAATAAACATCGAAACAAAACAAGCTTTTAGTTCACTACGGCATCAAAACGACCCGTCAAATGCTTAACTATATTTATTTCCTACTTAAAAACTTGGGGTTATGAAACAATCTTGGAGATGAAACACAAAGTCATGTAATGCATGCAACACCTTCAATAATGGCTACTGTGAAGGATTCTAAAACTAACTTGAAACAGTCAACGTGCACCTTAAATAAAAACTAAACGGAGAAACATAACACAAAGAGTCCCTAGCTCAGTTGGTGGGGCGTGGTCTCCTAACTAAGGAGGTCGTGGGTTCAAGTCGCCCCATGGCGGTTGCCCTTTTCTTTTTGGTATAATACTAGTAACTTTCGAAATTGACACAACTAGTCCCCAAACTTCACCCTTTCCTCAAACTACTCAAGACCTTTGTAAACTAATACTATTTCAACCCTCTACTTTGAACCACTTAACATGCATTTTCTTAAAATACTTATAAAATTTGAAACTTACATAAACCTTTACAACTTTGGACCCTCCAAGATCTACACTTAACACTTCCCATCCTAAAACTTCTAAAAGATAATAAAATTATGTTTTCTACAAGTCTTCGTCACATAAATAAAAATTGATACATATTCCTATTTGACAATCACATTTAGAAAATATTATGCTTTTCTAAATATAATATTTTCCATAACTTAGATAAAATATATATTATATATATATATATATATATATATATATATATATATTTTTCAAACTAAACAAAATCAAATAAATATAAGTCGATTTGTAATTGTTTCCGCTTTAATAAATATACTCGAGCCAACTCTTATACGAATGCTTCGTAAACTATTCCATTCACTTTTCCAAGAGCCAAAGACTTATAAGCATTTCGAAACTTATTTAAACTTAACCGTTGCCACATAAGCGTTATTAAACACAAACTCTCGAGAATGCTTCAACCGTTTTAAATACATTAAATCGTGAATAAAAACAATAAACTAAGACTTGCCATGCTAATTATAGGTCGCGTGACGGTACTTCGTGCTCATACTACTTGACCTTACACTACTCGGATACCATTTGCTAAGGTGAGTTCATAGCCTCGCCTTTACTTATTTCTTTCAAACCCGTGAGGAGATACATGCTATAAACTAGAACACAAGTCTTTTCTTAAACTGTATGCTTATCGATCATTATTATTATAGCCTAAGTTGCACGCCATAAGTCCCTTACATCATGAACCATTAATCACTTGCTAGTGAGCGAATATTGTGGATAGTACTATGGAATTAACGACCCGACTCGGTTATCGGAAATAACCGGGCGCACTATATTTGGTTAACTATGGAATCGGCAATTCCATCTCTAAGGGCAAAATTATTACTTACGCCATGAATGGGTGTATCGATTAGTTTGGTGTCATGAGCTTAGCGCATAATAATAATCTATGTTTTCCATGGTGATTGTATTCGAAGCAATTATCATCTCTTACTTGTGTTCAACTTATTATTTAAACCTATGAATATCACTCAACTTTTGTTGACTTTTAAGCATGCTCATCTCAGGTACTAATTAGAATTTCATGAAGGCGTGGAGCGGACGTCGTGGGACACTTGAAGTGGTGTCATTTTCAATTAAAGTTATCATTTCATAAGTATTTAAACTATCTTTTGTGTAACTTCAAAACATGTGGTATCCCCTTTTTGGTGTTCTAAACGCTGAGATTTATGAAATGGTAACTACTTTTTATTAAAACGTCTCTTTAGAGCCGTTTTCTATAACTTGTGACTATGATCCTCTAAGTAATACCCCAAATAGTCTTCCGCTGTCACATTGTGATTTTGGGGGTGTTACAAAACTTTCCCCATGAACCAATGAATGCGGGGATCGAGTCAAGCTAGCGACTCGGTAATCAAAAACATAGCATGCCATATGGGTTGTCACCCATATTTACGAAATTGTCTGAAGTTTGTTACTGTTAGCCATTCACAAGTGGTTAGCTTGTGTGACAAAACTTGACGGTTTAGCTTCTTCTTTCTACTTTCTACCACCCTAGTGTGGGGGGTTGCCCATGTTTTGTATATAAGTCTTAAAAAAAAAAAAAAAAAAAAAAAAAAATCTTCTTTCTAAATAATGGCCGTAGTATTTCCCTTTTACGTTCTCGGTTTCGGCATAACCGCGGTACTTTGAATATTGAGGGCAATATTCATTTCTAGTGTGGGGGAATTCTCACGAATTTTATCATGTAATTATACCGCCTAATTCCCCGTTTTTGGCCAAAATTTTTTTTTTTCGGGTAAGTGTTTTGCACTTACTCAATTGGTTATCGATCCGCCTTGTCTAAAAAACAAAAGGATTGGCTAATCCAGAGCAAACGGCTCTTGGTAAAGATATCTCAAATCCGTTGACGACTTGCAATTTGCCCAAAATTATATGGTATTCATTCACCATATCCTAAAAAGTGAAGAGTTGGCTAGCCCGCAAGTTTATGGCTTGTGGTAAAGGCGATGGAAAAACCATAATTGGTAATCGACTCACCAAAGATAATATTGATAATTTATCTAAGAGTTGGCTAGTCCAAGCAAACGGCTTCGTAAAGACAAATCAAATCCGTTGGAAGCGGTGGTTTGCTCAAAATCACATGGTTATCGGTGTACCATGGTTCTTACTTGAACTGAAACATTTGGCTACTCGAGTAATGGCTTTTGGTAAAGAGATTCAAATCCATTAAGTTTTCTCAAAAGATTGCTAGGTACTAGCAATAGTTTAGTGTGGGGATTGATGAGTGTGTAAATACTCATCATTTTGGTTTAATCTGAATCGCAAAACGTTTGAAAATGCTCACAAATGCATCAAAATCTTGAAAATATTCCAAAATTGCATTTTATATGTTTCGATGCAAAATGTTCAAAATCGGATGAAAAATGAGCAAAGTTTGCATAATGGGCGTTCAGGTCCCCAAGTTTCAAAAGTTGTCGAAAATAGTCCCACGAGCACATAAGTTCAAAGAAAAATCACCAAAGGTCCTTTTAAAATCATAAGTTGTCAAATTTAGTCCTTTGGTGAAAATGTCAAAAGTTTTGAGAAATTACAAAATTGGTCCTTGAAGTTTGAAAATTGGCAAAATGGCCCTCGAAATTTGAAAATGTCAAGTTTGGTCCTTGTATTATTAAAACTTGTCACTTTTAGTCCTTGGAGCAACTTTTGAATTGGCGAGAATAGGTCCTCAATTTCGAGAAAATTGCAATTAGGCCCTTGTGTTATTAAACCTTGTATACACCTTTGGACCACGCCATGTTATCTATTTTGGACCACCGCCATGTTATCCATTTGACACATCATTAAAACTTTGGACCCTCCAATATAATAAAACCAAGTCAAACACCTTTGACTCTCCCTTCCTCCAAACTCACGGGTTACCCACCTCCCATCATCACCACAAGTGCGCATGCACTAGCGCCTCCCCCTCCTCCACCATCATCTCCCTATCCTACCCTCCACCTCACACTCAAAGCCAAAGTGCATTTAATGCACTTACTCAAACACTCAACCTCCACCGGTATAAGCAGAGTTTGGCGCCAAAAGCCATCCAATGGCCAATATCCATTCTAGCAATCTAAAGGCCAATATTCATCTTTGGGATTTGAAGAAAGAGGTGAGAGAAAGCAGATGGGAGTATAAAAAGACCAAGAGGAAGCAACAAACAAGGAGTAGTTAGTTTATTTTGTTTAAGTGTATGTCGTTTTTAAGCTTATAATGTCTTAAGTAGTTCTTCATTGTATTTTCCAGTTTATTTGTATCAAACAAAAGTATTTAAGTGTGTTCCAACTTATTTCAAGTTTGAATTCAAGTTTTAGTTCACCTTTCACATTTTCTCTCCACTGTTGCAAAATTGAGTTTCAATTTCCTATGTTCAAATCTCTAGCAGCTTATTTATAAACTCATATAAGCTTATATAAGCTTATAATAGCTTTTGTAAGCCTATGTTAAAGTTTTAAGCTATTTTGAATCTTGGTCAACAAAAGTCAACTTGGAGCAAAAATTGATGCGAGAATGATATGGGTTGGTTCGAGAGCTTGAAATGGGTTGAATTAGAAGCTATGGGTTGGTTTGAATAGGCTAGTGGTGTGTGTTCTTGTTTCACGAGTTCAAGCCATAGTGGCTTTGGACCATTTGTAAGTCATTTTAAAGTTCTTATGCATAATCTGTCTTTGTAGTATTAATAAGCTCAAACCTGTTCAAGTAGTTGTATTTAAGTTATTTTAGCTTAGTTTGATCATTAATTCTAGCTAGTGTAGTGTTTAGCTTAATCAAATTACAAAACAGTTGATATAAAGGGTGTTTGGATTTATTGCACAAACTGTTTTAAAGGTATATGCAGTGGTTAATCTCTATTGGTTCATGTTTATTAAGCTTATTTGAGCACATATCGTCAATAACTTGGGTATGCAAACACGAAAGTCAACATTACACTAAATCATCTCATTGTCTCAACTGTTGGAATTTTGGATTAGCAAACTATTGATTTGTGTTTAGGAATCTTAGACATTGCTTGCAGTATGCTTGTTCCATCATATTACATCAATATCAGTCATAAAATTGGATTCAAAGTTCAATAAAGTCAAATTTTCTCAACTGCTTCAAAAGTCAAAATTGTGAAAAGTCATTTTGGGCTCAACTGGTGAGAATTTTCTTGGATTCATTTCTGAGCCAATCTCAGTGAGACTTGGTGTTTTAAAAACTTCAGTTGGTGTTAATTCTTATTACCATTTTATTATATTTTTGCAATTTTTTAAAAGCTCCAAACAAGCTTCTCTTTAAGCTCTAGTTGCCTGCTCCACAAACTTCGGCTTAAAAGCGAGTTTTTCTCAGTTGTGCAAGCTTGCAGGGGCTCATAAGAGCTTCCCAAGGTCTGATTTTTGGTTTGTTAGGTCTCACCTAGGTCTAGTTTAAGTTTCTATATTTGGTTTTGTTGTCTAGCTTATTTGAGTGCTTATCTTTAAGCTGCAAGTTGCCCTCAGAAACTGTTATTAGCATTTAACTCAAATAATCCAAATCTGTGTAGATTGCTATCAAGAGGTTTAGATCAAGTTGAGATTAGTTGCATTTTAGTACTTATAGCATATTAGAGCCTCTGTGAACAGTTGGTGGCTTATTGTGGTGTTTGGCTTATTCAAAGTGCTTATCTATACGCACTTATCATAGCAGTTGCATAATTCTCCACATAAGCACCTTTTTTTCCATTTTTCCTAGATTCAGTACATTATTTTAAGCTTATCTTGAATTTTTCAGATTTTTCTAAGTTTGTTTGCTATTTTTCTGCATTTAAATCTATTTTTAGCACTTTTTAATTAGCTTTTTATACAAATAATTCAGAAAAGTCTCAAAAAAATAATTTTTCATTTTTCTTAAGTTTAGATAAATATAAAAAGTCAAAAAATATTTTTCTAGATTTTTCTTAGTTAAATTTGTATTTTTAAGTAATTTAATTAGTTTTAAATAGTTTTTAATTCCTAGAAAATAGAAAAATAATCAGAAAAATATAAAAATAGTTTTGAAAATTCTCTTTTGATATTTTAGATTTTTCTAAGTCTTGATTTTATTTTTCTAGCTTTATTTCACATTTTCTTGTATTTTAGGTAATTATTTAATAGTTAAAATAGTTTTAATTAATAGTAATTAGATAATTAGTTATAAAAATAATTTTCTTTTTCTAAAATTTTCTTTTATCATTAGGTTTGTAAAAATATCATTTTCATATTTTTAGGGTTAATATTGTATAAGTTTCACATTTTTATTTGTACGTCGCGTAGTTTTTAATTTCAGTTTTATAAAAACATAAAAACAAAAACATCATTTTGCAAATAGTGATAGCGTTTATTTAATAGTTTTTACCTTTTTAATTTCCTTTAATTTGCATTTAAACCGTTGTAATTTGTTGGCTTTTCCTGTAGTTATAATATCATTCAAATCCTTTTTTCGTTCAAATCTCTCGATCACTATTCGTCGGGTGATCCATTGCATAGCTTCGTTGGGACATAACGACACGGGAAATACTATACTCCCGATCTTCATTGCATTAGATATACGAACCGTTTTAAGTTTGTTACGATGCGCCATTCACAAGTGGCGGGCTTGGTGATAAAACTTGGCGGTTTGTACCATCAAATTTTTGGCACCACTGCAGGGGAGCTTTCTTGATCTATCTTCCGTTTAGCAGTTAGTAGTTTGAATACTCACTCTTTGTTCATATCATCCATCTATCTATATATATATCCATATTCTCTTATAAAAATCCAAAACCCAAAACAACTTTAAAAGCGTATAAAACACAAAAATATTTTCCTTTTGTTTCTATATATGTATCAAAATAAAAATACAAAAGATTTGTCGTTTTCTTTAATAATAACAACTTAAAAGATTACCACCGCAAACCAAGGCGTTGCACTACCTAGCTGGGTGCGACCATAATAAGTTCGAACTAAAGATTTAAAACTTGCCTTTGTGTCCTTGTGATTGGTGTACCTTTTTCAAAGAAGCCATTCATATTGTGATTATTGGTTAAGTTCACCGTTGTTTTGCCTCGATTTTGTGTTAATTGATTTTGTTGTGATATATACTTGTCGAACCGGAAAACCCATAAAGATTCTTCTCACCCCATTTTATAAAGCGTCTTCATAATTCCATTTCTCCTTAACTCGAGTTTCCTTAGAGTTAACTCTAGTGTATCTTTTCGCTCTTTCTAGATCTGTGAGCCCATTTCGTGAGCTTGTCAAGATTCCAAGAAGGCGTGTCCGTGAACTTTCTGCTCCATCGATCGGATCGAGATCCGGACTGCTCACACTACTTCCGTTATCATGGCGGAAGAGCGCCCTATGTGTGAGCTTCTCCGGGCACCCATCGGGTATGGAGATGCTATTGTTGTACCGACCATTGTGGTGAAACTTTTGAACTTAAGACCGGGTTCTTGAATCTTGTAACCTCAAATCGTTCTACGGTTTTGAGAGGATGATCCTCATGCTCATATTCGATGGTTTAACAAGATTGCATCTACCATCAAGTATAAGAATGTCCCACCGATGATGTTAAGCTTCTTACATTCCCATTTTCTCTTGAGGGCAAGCCGGTTTGGCTTGAAAAACAACCCCTCAATCTATTGAGACATGGGAAGATCGGTGAAGAAATTTGTGAATGAATTCTACCTACCTTCCAAAACCACGAGTCTTAAAATGAAATCATCAAGTTCACTCAAAGTTTGATGAATCCTTGATGAATCGTGGGATCGTTTCAAGGAATTGCCATAAATGTCCTCACCACGGTTTCTCCGAGTTGATGCAACTCGATACTTTCTACAATGGGTGAGTCAATCGATCAAGATTCTCTCAATTCCTCATGGGAGGAAATTTCCTAAACAAAAGCTGTCAAAGAAGCTTTAGCGATAATTGAAAACAAGTATAAAGTCCGCCTTGCAAGCAAGCGGTTGTTTCTCAAGTCGGTGTTGGTCCTTCTTCTTCATCGCCCGTGAGTCAATCTAGCACCGATGCTAAGATTGACAAACTCACTGAAGCTATCCAAGCTTTGGTTCTCTCCAACCAAAGAAAGTCTCTTTTCCACAAACTTCACCTCCTGTGAAGTTAAGAAAGTGGAAGTCTGTGTTACTGTGGTGGCCCCATGCTTATTACAATCTGTATGGCCACCGATGGTAACCCTTTTGAAACTAATCTTGTGGGCGGATTTCTAATCGGGGAGGCAACCAATATCGTGCCCTATAGACCCGAACCACCATCCTAACCACTACCTGGACCTCCGGTTTCAATCAAAACCGTGTCGAAATCGAATAGACAAAACCAAGGTTTTCAAAACCAAGGTAATTTCGGTCAAAACAACGGTTTTCAAAATCGAATCAAAATTTCCAATACCAAGGAAATTTCAATAGAAACCAGTCGGAAATTTCAACCAAGGGTATTTTCATGCCAATAATCAAGGAAATTTTCGAATCAAGGCCTAATCCTAACAATAGAGGCGAAATTTTCTGTGTAAACTCAAGCCATTGTTCCAACTGGACCATCATCGATGAGTTGTTAAAACAATTCATGAAATCCCAAGAAGAAATGAATCGGTTGTTGGTTAGCGATTGCGACATTAAGAAGTCTTTAAATGATCGACCCTCGGGCTCGGTACTTTACCTAGCAACACGATCGCTAATCCGAGGCGATGCAAAGGCGATCACAACCGTGGTGCTTCTTATCTTTGGACCCGCTATTCCTACTACTCTTCTTCTTCTCTCCGAAGGTAGTGGAAAGCGAACACGAGGCGACAAAGGACAAGGAAATTCCTACTAATAACGGAAGTGCCAATAATGTCCATCCTCGGGTTGTCCTAAAACCCAATACCAAACACAGGTTGTTTTGAACCTCCGGTTGGTGACCCTAAATCAAAACTTCTATTCCTTACCCTTCACGTTTACATGAGCAAAGCTCATGAGAAAGCTAGTCATCAAATGGAAAAATTCTTTCAAATTTTCCAAGAGCTACATTTTGACATAAGCTTCGCGGATGCCATCATGTTGATGCCCAAGTTTGCATCTACTACGAAACACATGTTGAGCAACAAGGAAAAATTGTTTGAAATGGCCAAACTCCTTTAAACGAGAATTGCTCGGCGGTCTTGTTAAAGAAGCTTCCAGAAGCTAGGAGATCCGGAAAATTTCTTCTTCCTTGTGTTTTCACGGGATGATTGAATGCTTTGCCCTTGGCGATCTTGGTGCAAGCATCAATCGATGCCTTATTCGGTATGGAAGAAACTTTCTCTTCGGAACTTATTCCTACCGCATGACTCTTGAGCTTGCGGATCGATCTATATCACGTCCTCTTGGCATCGCCGAGGATGTATTCGTGAAAGTAGGAAAGTTCCATTTTCCGGTGACTTTGTGGTCGTCGATTTCGATCTTGATCCTCGGGTTCCCCTCATTGTTGGAAGAGGATTCACGAGGACGGGCCATGCTCTTATTGATGTATTTGAGCAAGAAATCACTTTACGTGTGGGTAATGAAGTCGTTACCTTTAACCTCGATCGGACTTGAGGTACTCCTCAAATTATGACCTTGAATCAATTAATCGAGTCGATTTAATTGATATTGCTTCGAAGGAGTACTCTCGAGAGTTTCTTGGTTATCTTCATAATTACGTGGGTGGGATTCCACCACATCTTCTCAACCTATCATTGCCGACTCTTCACCTCTCTCACTCCGTTTGAGGGAGGTGACTTCCTCGGAAGAGATCGATGAGTTTCTTGCTACCAATGAATCAATTCCGCTGGAATTGATGGTATTTATGATTCGGAGGGATATTCTTTATCTTGAGCAATTGCTTAATGAAGATCCATTACCTTCACTCCTCCGAAAGAAATCATGATTGAGGAAATCAAATCGGTACAAACTTCGATGATGAATTTCGAGGTTGAACAGGGACCTACCTCCTCATCTCGAGTATGCATTCTTGGAGGGTGATGATAAATTACCGTCATAATTGCTAAAGACTTAGCGAGGAGGAAAAGCGCTCTCATAAAGGTCTTGAAGTCACACAAGCAAGCAATTGCTTGAAACTCTCCGACATTAAGGGTATCAACCACAGTTTTGTACTCACAAAATCTTAATAGAGGATGACTTCAAACCGGTCCAACATCGAGAGGAGGTGAATCCTAAGATTCATGAGGTTATCAAACAAGAGGTTCTCAAACTTCTTGATGCGGTTTGATTTACCCGATCTCGATAGTCCTTGGGTTAGCCCAATTCATTGTGTTCCAAAAAGGGTGGCATTCTTGTTGTCACGAATGAAGAAAAGCGAGTTAATTCCGACTCGATTGGTTACGGGATGGCGTGTGTGTATTGACTATCGTAAGTTAAATGAAGCCACCCGTAAAGACCATTTTCCTCTACCCTTCATGGACGGATGCTTGAGAGATTAGCGAGGAGCGAATACTATTGTTTCCTTGATGGTTTCTCGGGTTACTTTCAGATCCCCATTGATCCATTGGATCAAGAAAACCACATTCACACGCCCATACGGGACGTTTGCCTATAGGCGTATGCCTTTTGGCTTATGTAATGCTCTGCACGTTCAAAGATGTATGATGGCAATTTTCCACGACATGATCGGAAACTATGGAGGTGTTTATGGATGACTTCTCGGTCATTGGGGACTCGTTTCATACATGTCTCTCCCATTTAGACAAAATGCTTAAAGGTGTGAAGACACCAATCTATGTCTAAATTGGGAGAAGAGCCACTTATGGTCAAAGAAGGCATAGTCCTTGGCCATAAGATTTCCAAGAATGGGATTGAGGTAGATAGAGCAAAAGTTGATGTTATTGCTAAACTACCTCATCCTACTACCGTCAAAGGTATTAGGAGTTTTCTAGGTCATCTTTGGGTTTTATCGTAGATTCATTCAAGATTTTTCTAAAATCGCTCGGCCTATGACCCATCTTCTCGAAAAAGATGCTCCTTTTATCTTTTCTCTGAGTGCATCGAAGCTTTTGAAACACTAAAGAAAAACTACGGAAGCACCCATTCTAGTTGCCCAGATCGATTTACCCTTTGAGCTCATGTGCGATGCAAGTGATTTTGCTATCGGTGCGGTCTTGGGCAGCATAAAACTAAGCATTTTCGGCCAATCCACTCAAGCAAAACTATGATGAAGCTCAAACCCATTACACCACTACGAGAAAAGAACTATTAGTGGTGTATGCGTTTGAGAAGTTTCGACCATACCTTATCTTGACCAAATGCGTGGTGTATACGGATCACTCGGCTCTCAAATATCTCTTTGCAAAACAAGATGCAAAGCCGAGATTGCTCAGTTGGGTTCTCCTCCTACAAGAATTTGATATCATTATCGTGATAAAAAGGAGGCGAGAACACAGGCTGGCGATCATCTGTCGATTAGAAAACCCTCACCAAAATGTGTTCGAGAAAGGAAATTAATGAAACATTTCCTCTCGAAACACTCAATGTGGTTTCTTTTAGTGGAGATTCTTCTACCCCATGGTTCGTTGACTTTGCAAATTACCATGCGGGTAACTTTGTAGTGAAAGGATGTCGTCCCAACGGAAAATAAATTATTTAAAGATGTGAAACATTATTTCGGGACGACCCTACTTGTTTAAAATTTGTGCGGATCAAGTCATCCGGCGATGTGTGTATGGTCGGGAAGCTATTGACATTCTCAAAGCTTGCCATTACGGACCTCTTGGGGACATCATAGCCCCAACTACACCGCCAAGAAGGTGTTTGATTCGGATTCTATTGGCCCACATCTACAAGGATGCCCATGAATTCGTCAAAACACAGCGACGCTTGTCAGCGTCACGGAATATCTCATAAAGAAATGAAATGCCGCAAAACGCCATTCAAGTGTGTGAGATTTTTGACATACGGGGCATTGACTTTATGGGGCCATTTCCTTCTTCCGTGGTAACAAATACATACTCGTGGCCGTTGACTACTTGTCAAAATGGGTTGAAGCTAAGGCTTTGCCTACCAACGATGCCGAGTTGTGGTGAAATTCTTAAAATCTCTATTTGCTAGGTTTGGAACTCCACGAGCCATAATCGGTGATCGTGAGTGCGCATTTTGCAATGACCAATTTGAAAGAGTCATGCAAAAGTATGGTGTAACTCACCGTCTCTCTCTGCGTACCACCCCGAACAAGTGGGCAAGTGGAAGTTTCCAGCCGGGATTAAAGATTACGGAGAGGGCGGTTGGTGAAAACCGTGCCTCTTGGTCGGATAAGCTAGATGACGCACTATGGGCCTTCCGTGCGACACAAAACACCCATCGGTGCACTCCATACAAGCTTGTATACGGGAAGGCATGTCATCTGCGGTTGAGCTCGAGCACAAGGCATCTTGGGCCTTGAAACATGCCAACTTTGATATTCGAGACGGTAGGTGATCATCGGAAAGTTCAAATGAATGAATTAAATGAACTCCGTGATCAAGCTTACGAGAACTCTTTGATCTACAAACAAAAGACAAAGAAGATTCATGACTCAAAATCAAGAACCGCGTTTTCAACGTTGGTGATCGAGTCCTTCTTTTCAATTCAAGATTGAAGATTTTCTCGGAAAGCTCAAGTCCCGTTAGTGCGGTCCATTTACTATCGCTAAGGTTTATCCTTATGGTACCATTGAGTTATCTCAACCCGATGGTCCTAATTTTAAAGTGAATGGTCATCGGTGAAGCATTATTTTGGAAAGGACATTCCCCATGGTTGTCCCGGTTTACAAAATTTCCCATGAACCAATGAATGCGGGGATCGAGTCGAGCTAGCGACTCGGTAATCAAAAAGATAGCATGCCATATGGGTTGTCACCCATATTTACGAAATTGTCGAAGTTTGTTCTGGTTAGCCATTCACAAGTGGCTAGCTTGTGTGACAAAACTTGACAGTTTAGCTTCTTCTTTCTACTTTCTACCACCCTAGTGTAGGGGGGTTGCCCACATGTTTTGTATATAAGTCTTAAAAAAAAAAAAAAAAAAAAAAAATCTTCTTTCTAAATAATGGCCGTAGTATTTCCTTTTCGTTCTCGGTTTGGCATAACATGGGTACTTTGAATATTGAGGGCAATATTCATTTCTAGTGTGGGGAATTCTCACTAATTTTATCATGTAATTATACCGCCTAATTCCCCGTTTTTGGCCAAAATTTTTTTTTTTGGAGTAAGTGTTTGCACTTACTCAATTGGTTATCGATCCGCCTTGTCTAAAAAACAAAAGGATTGGCTAATCCGAGAGCAAGCGGCTCTTGGTAAAGATATCTCAAATCCGTTGACGACTTGCAATTTGCCCAAAATTGTATGGTATTATTCACCATATCCTAAAAAGTGAAGAGTTGGCTAGCCCATAAGTTTATGGCTTGTGGTAAAGGCGATGGAAAAACCATAATTGGTAATCAGCTCACCAAAGATAATATTGATAATTTATCTAAGAGTTGGCTAGTCCAAGCAAGCGACACGGTAAAGACAAATCAAATCCGTTGGAAGGCGGTGGTTTGCTCAAAATCACATGGTTATCGGTGTACCATGGTTCTTACTTGAACCGAAACATTTGGCTACTCGAAGTAATGGCTTTTGGTAAAGAGATTCAAATCCATTAAGTTTTCTCAAAAGATTGCTAGGGACTAGCAATAGTTTAGTAATGGGGATTGATGAGTGTGTAAATACTCATCATTTTTGTTTAATCTGAGCGCAAAACGTTTGAAAATGCTCGAAATGCATCAAAATCTTGAAAATATTCCAAAATTGCATTTTATATGTTTCGGATGCAAAATGTTCAAAATCGGATGAAAAATGAGCAAAGTTTGCATAATTGGCGGTTTAGGTCCCCAGTTTCAAAAGTTGTCGAAAATAGTCCACGAGCACATAATTTCAAAAGAAAAATCACCAAAGGTCCTTTTAAAATCATAAGTTGTCAAATTTAGTCCTTTGGTGAAAAATGTCAAAAGTTTTGAGAAATTACAAAATTGGTCCTTCAAGTTTGAAAATTGGCAAAAATGGCCCCTGGAAATTTGAAAATGTCAAGTTTGGTCCTTGTATTATTAAAACTTGTCACTTTTAGTCCTTGGAGCAACTTTTCAGAATTGGCAGAATAGGTCCCTCAATTTCAGAAAATTGCAATTAGGCCCTTGTGTTATTAAACCTTGTATACACCTTTGGACCCTGCCATCTTATCTATTTTGCACCCTGCCATGTTATCCATTTGACCTGTCATTAAAACTTTGGACCCTCAATATAATAAAACCGATCAAACACCTTTGACTCTCCTTTCCTCCAAACTCACGGTTTACCCACCTCCCATCATCACCACGTGCACGCATGCACTGCGCCTCCCCTCCTCCACCATCATCTCCCTATCCTGCCTCCACCTCACACTCAAAGCCAAAGTGCATTTAATGCACTTACCCAAACACTCAACCTCAATTTGGTATAAGCGAGTTTGGCGCCAAAAGCCATCGATGGCCAATATCCATTCTAGCAATCTAAAGGCCAATATTCATCTTTGGGATTTGAAGAAGAGGTGAGAGAAATAGATGGGAGTATAAAAAGACCAAGAGGAAGCAACAAACAAGGAGTAGTTAGTTTATTTTGTTTAAGTGTATGTTGTTTTTAAGCTTATAATGTCTTAAGTAGTTCTTCATTGTATTTTCCAGTTTATTTGTATCAAACAAAAGTATTTAAGTGTGTTCCAACTTATTTCATGTTTGAATTCAAGTTTTAGTTCACCTTTCACATTTTCTCTCCACTGTTGCAAAATTGAGTTTCAATTTCCTATGTTCAAATCTCTAGCAGCTTATTTATAAACTCATATAAGCTTATATAAGCTTATAATAGCTTTTTGTAAGCCTATGTTAAAGTTTTAAGCTATTTTGAATACTGGTCAACAAAAGTCAACTTGGAGCAAAAATTGATGCAGGAATGATATGGGTTGGTTCAGAGCTTGAAATGGGTTGAATTAGAAGCTATGGGGTTGGTTTGAATAGGCTAGTGGTACTGTGTTCTTGTTTCACAGGATTCAAGCCATAGTGGCTTTGGACCATTTGTAAGTCATTTTAAAGTTCTTATGCATAATCTGTCTTTGCGGTATTAATAAGCTCAAACTGTTCAAGTAGTTGTATTTAAGTTATTTTAGCTTAGTTTGATCATTAATTCTAGCTAGTGTAGTGTTTAGCTTAATCAAATTACAAAGCAGTTGATATAAAGGGTGTTTGGATTTATTGCACAAAGCTGTTTTAAAGGTATATCACGATGGTTAATCTCTATTGGTTCATGTTTATTAAGCTTATTTGAGCACATATCGATCAATAACTTGGGTATGCAAACACCGAAAGTCAACATTACACTAAATCTGTCTCCTTGTCTCAACTGTTGGAATTTTGGATTAGCAAACTATTGATTTGTGTTTAGGAATCTTAGACATTGCTTGCGGTATGCTTGTTCCATCATATTACATCAATATCGGTCATAAAATTGGATTCAAAGTTCAATAAAGTCAAATTTTCTCAAGCTGCTTCAAAAGTCAAAATTGTGAAAAGTCATTTTGGGCTCAATGGTGAGAATTTTCTTGGATTCATTTCTCGAGCCAATCTTAGTGAGACTTGGTGTTTTAAAACTTCATTGGTGTTAATTCTTATTACCATTTTATTATATTTTGCAATTTTTTAAAAGCTCCAAACAAGCTTCTCTTTTAAGCTCTAGTTGCCTGCTCCACAAACTCGACAAAAACGAGTTTTTCTCAGTTTGTGCAAGCTTGCAGGGGCTCATAAAGCTTCCCAAGGTCTGATTTTTGGTTTGTTAGGTCTCACCTAGGTCTAGTTTAAGTTTCTATATTTGGTTTTTTTGTCTAGCTTATTTGAGTGCTTATCTTTAAGTTGCAAGTTGCCTCGAAGCTGTTATTAGCATTTAACTCAAATAATCCAAATCTATGTAGATTGCTATCAAGAGGTTTAGTTCAAGTTGAGATTAGTTGCATTTCGTTACTTATAGCATATTAGAGCCTCGTGAGCAGTTGGTGGCTTATTGTGGTGTTTGGCTTATTCAAAGTGCTTATCATAAGCACTTATCGTATGATTGCATAATTCTCCACATAAGCACTTGTTTTCCATTTTCCTAGATTCATTACATTATTTTAAGCTTATCTTGAATTTTTGATTTTTCTAAGTTTGTTTGCTATTTTTACGCATTTAAATCTATTTTTAGCACTTTTAATTAGCTTTTATACAAATAATTCGAGAAAAGTCTCAAAAATAATTTTCATTTTCTTAAGTTTAGATAAATATAAAATCAAAAAATATTTTCTAGATTTTTCTTAGTTAAATTTGTATTTTTAAGTAATTTAATTAGTTTTAAATAGTTTTTAATTCCTAGAAAATAGAAAAATAATCAGAAAAATATAAAAATAGTTTTGAAAATTCTCTTTTGATATTTTAGATTTTTCTAAGTCTTGATTTTATTTTTCTAGCTTTATTTCACATTTTCTTGTATTTTAGGTAATTATTTAATAGTTAAAAATAGTTTTTAATTAATAGTAATTAGATAATTAGTTATAAAAATAATTTTCTTTTTCTAAAAATTTTCTTTTATCATTAGGTTTGTAAAAATATCATTTTCATATTTTTAGGGTTAATATTGTATAAGTTTCACATTTTATTTATGCGTCGCGTAGTTTTTAATTTCGGTTTATAAAAACATAAAAACAAAAACATCATTTTGCAAATAGTGATAGCGTTTATTTAATAGTTTTTACCTTTTTAATTTCCTTTAATTTGCATTTAAACCGTTGTAATTTGTTGGCTTTTCCTGTAGTTATAATATCATTCAAATCCTTTTTTCGTTCAAATCTCTCGATCACTATTCGTCGGGTGATCCATTGCATAGCTCGTTGGGACATAACGACCTGGGGAAACACTATACTCCCCTGATCTTCATTGCATTCGTGTCTGGACCATTTTAAGTTTGTTACGGTCTGCCATTCACAAGTGGCAGGCTTGAGTGATAAAACTTGACGGTTTGGCACGCATCAGTAAAAATCACAACTCATGACCCATACCCATGGAGCATATCCATAACCCATGGAGTTAACCCATAACCCATTGTCTAGATACATTGCATTGTTTAGATACATTGTATCTACTTAGATACCCATGGTCGAAATTCTAGGACCCATGACCCATAACCCAAACCCATGGGCAAGCAGAGGGCGTCTCACGGATCCCTCCGTTTACACTAGACGGAACCCTCGGGCAAGGGATCCGTGGGATCCGTCTGTGATAGCAAGAAATTGCCTATAAAGAGAGTTATTTCTTCATTGCAACTCACTTTATTCTTATAAACTCTCTCGTATATTCTTACATTTTCTAACCTAAGATCACTTGATCTAGATAGTAGTTCCTCTTTCTTTTGTTGTGATTCTCATATAGGTCCTTCTCTAAGGCGAGATCACGAGCATTCTACAAGTCATCCAAGCAAAGGGTCCTAGATTGATTTGTTCCTGTTGGGTTCAGTAAATACCCAAACTCCTTAATCTAGGATTTGAATAGAAAATAGCCCAAGTATTTAATCCGTTAACATAAGCAGTCACTTGAGTGCATAGTCTCTCGGTGAGTCGTCTTCGAGGATACTCGATGAGGCTAAGATGAAGTCTCTCCACTCGATGGCGGAACTTAAAGGGTGAAGGCCGAGTCAAGAAGAAGATGATGGATTCGGTGGTGATGACAATAACTCACTGAATCCCTAAGATTCCTATCCAACTTCTTTGCGAAGACAAACCAAGTAGAAGGCGAAGAATGTAAAGCGAAGAAAGAGCGGGACAAAGCGGGAAGGTTGAATCGAGATAAGGCGAAGTCCTTATCATCAAAGTCAACTTTCCTGTATATAGCAAAACATCGGGCTCGGTGTCATCACGAACTTAGGAAAGTAGTCTTGTCTCTTACCTAGAATAGTCTTTATAATGAGACAAAATACTTGATATTTTGTCTTACGTGATGTCGGTTGTCACTTAGGAAAGAGTCAAATACCATACATGTATAAATAGCATAAGAGATGGAGTGAAAAGGTTAAGCTTGTGAATTGTAAAACACACACACATGAGCCATCTTTTCACTCCTCCAAATCTAACTTAGTTCTGAGATAGCTCGGTGAGCTCTAAGAGTTGTGCTCGGACTTAGCACGAGCTTAGAGAGAATCACCCAACTTTGTCATTTCAATCCCAAGTACTATTCAAGTACTTGGGTAGCGTGTTCTTTGTTGATTTATTTCTAATAAGAATATGATGTTGAAAATTACTCGGTGTGTTTTCTTTATGTTAATTTAGGTCATCGTTCACTTTTAACTTGTTTTATAAACTTAATGCATTTTAAGCGTTAGTGAGCAGGGAACAACAAGTGGTATCGAGCAAGGCTAATTATAAAACTCGTTTTTAAAGCCGCTCTAAAAGTTTTAAATTAGGATCCTAAATGGTGAAATTGATGTACCCCAACTAGTCGATAAAAGGGTGGAGCTTATTAAATTTGTTGCCCTAGACTTGAAGTTGGCAAATTCAACAAATGGAAAAGCGAATGCTTTGCTATTTGATTGGGATGGAACCTTATTATGTCAAGTGCATAAATGAAGGTCCATTTGTCCCAAAGCTATTTGAAGGGTTGCCCAAACACGAAGCTCGGTGGACCAAGATGAAAGGAGAGTGGTCAACCAGGACCAAAGGCTCAAAAGTATCATAATATCTTGTCTTCTGACGATATTATGGAGTGCGTTATTAGTGTAGTCTTGCTAAGCAAACATGGGATGACCTCGTTCATAGTCATGAAGGACCATCGATACCAAGGAAAGCAGGATAATGGACACGAAACTTGGTATAACACCTTGAGGCTAAGGACTCGAAACTCTCTCTCGAACTTACACGGATACAAAACTCTTTTAAATGAACTTTCAAATGATGGTGTTAAGTTGTCTAAGCATGAAATCAATGTTGGTTTTGTAAGCAGTCTCCACGAGAAGTGGTTGAATTTCTCTCGGGGACTCGGGAATCTGAATCACATCAAAATCTTGAGCTTCACGAAATTTATGGGAAATTTGTCTATGAGAAAACCTCATCAGCAGACGATACCGACTTAAAGAAGTCTCGGGAAGTCAAGAAGTCCACGACCACTACATCATCACCAATATCAGCTGCTTTCTTTTCTAACAATGTAGTTCAAGATTTCCAAGAAAACTCGGATGATGAGCACGATGAGAGATCAAGTGAGGAGTACCTAAGTGACTGAATCTTGAATTTGGGAAGGGCACTCGCTAACTCTCGAAGGTTTATAAAAAAAACAAAGGTTTTCTCTTGCTAAAACAGCGAAGACCTTTGAATGCTACAAGTGTCATAAAAGAGGCCATTTTGCAAAGGCATTTTTCAAAACAATTTACGAACCCTCTTACAAACCATCGGGATCTAATCGGTCTTGAGGCTTTAGCAAATTTCAACCAAAAATCTATCAGTCTCATCAAAATGTTCAAAACAAATCGATCTTAACAAAACCATTGATTATGAAGCTAAGTATAAGAAAGCAAAGCCAAGCTTGCATTGCTTGAGGCCGGTCCTCGAAACAACAAAAATGTTCAATGCATGCGGGGAAGAACAAAGGCCTTATTCTTTGAAACCTTTGATCTGGGATGAAGAGCCAATCTCATCGGATGATGAAATGGTACACGTCGATTGCTCTAATAGCTCTCGAGAAGAAGACAAGCTTGCGGTTGGGAAGAATCATGCTAGGAGCAGGGAATGGGTCAACATCACAATGAAGAAGGTAAACACTTTACTTTCTATGGATGATGACTCGATTGGCGATCTTATATGAATTATCTAAATGTTGACCTTAAGTTTGTAGAAGAGCAAAAGGCGAATCTCTTTTCTAAGTACAACAAGTTAAGTTTTGAATTGAATAAGTGTAGGGATGAATTACTCATTTTAAAACAAGCTAAGCTTGAAACATCACTTTGCAAATTCAAAACACTTGAACTAGTTAAAAGAAATCGAATCTTCAAGATGAACTTAAAAAGGCAAATGATATTCTTAAGAGTTGAATTTGCTAAGAATCCCGGGGTCTTTGATCTTTGTGGGAGCCCCAGTGGCAAGAAGAAGAGAGTCATAGGTGAAGATCATCTCACGACTCTCTCAACAAAGACCGATCTCTAAGCCATTTGTGTGCGGTGGCATGATTACAAGTATGTTGGTGATTCAAATTCCGGTGAATGGATTGAGCGAGTTAATCCACGAGTAAGCTTCAAACTTGATTACGGAAGGATTCTAGAGCACGAAAGTCAAGCTCTAAAGAGCATGCTTGGACTCCTGATGTGCCCGATGGTGCTTGAACACATCTCGAGTGCGGCGAGAATCTCACACCGCTTCCTGCTGAAACCTATTCGGTCTTTGCTCCAAGCTCGAGCTTACTCCACTACAATTCAATCCTCATTCACCAAAAGAAAGGTGCGGGCGTGGTAGAACCATCCTTCAAAGACAAGCAAAACTAATCGAACAAGAGTCTACACTGCTTGAGACTTCATCATCCTCTGTCCCCATCGAGGCGACCAAATCCGACAATCGGGCGAACTTGTGAGGAAGCTTCTTGAAAAAATGGAATCCATTGAAAAGGTCCACTGAACCAATCAAGGAGACAAAGTCGACTTCCTCCGGTTCCTCAAAGTCAAAATCAACCTCAAAGCAAACAAAAGTGTGGTGTGTCATTACACCACCCATACCACGACAACCGCTATAGAATCCTTTTGCATGATCGCAAAAGGATGATCACGCAGGCTAGCGATCATCTACGATGTATGTCAATCAAGCAAACTATACCAAAGTTGGTCATCGGTGTGCTTCATCATCCAAAAGCTGTCCCCAAAGAATAGAGCAAAACCTTTTCCTATCATCCTCCTTTGTGGGTTCAATGATCATCATCGGGATGATTGTCTCATGAATACATCTTTGTGATATATCGATAATCGACTCATGAGACATCCCACATGACGGTATCATTCATGCAAGGAGAATTCCAAACAACCAGTCACTTGAGTCATCCTCGGCCTCTAAGTGCAAAACACGTGGTAGCACCTTGCACACAACCAACGACCATGAGTCGATTGCAAATTTCAAAGAGACCTTGAGATCGAAGCCCACTGGTAAGTGGGTCGCGAAGAAAACTAATTAGGTTTACTACTTGTGCGAGACATGCCGGGAGCCTATTTGGCATCTAGGCGGTGGATGCTCGAAGCATGGTAGTGTGAAGGAATATCGCACAAGTATGTAAAGGAACCAGGGCCCAAGGTAGTATTTGGTAATAACTCATCATGTCCAGCTGAAGGTTATGGTTCGATGGCGCAATGGAATAGTTTTCTCTAGAATAGCCTATGTCAATGGTCTCAAATACAATCTCATCGGTCGATCCAACTATGTGATGCAAAATTCATTGTACAATTCAATGATAAACAAGGTACTGTAACACCCGCCTTATCCGACCACAATATTGTCCGCTTTGCCCATGAGCTCACGGCTTTGTTTTGTGGCCTCATTTGAAGACTTCGGCGGTCACCAAGCGATTACTACTCTCACATGAGCACGCTTAGCGCGGTTCCTCGAACTCCACTCGCGATGAACCACAAAGCGTTGTGTCATTGTAAAGCGAATGTTATCTTATGAGCCCGGCATCTCTCCGAGCCACGCGTAGATGTAGGATTTGCCTGAGGTGTTACAATCACCCCCGCCAGGGACTCATCGTCCTCGATGAGGTTTGCCCCACCATCCCGAGCAGCTCGGGGTGGCTCGATACCACTTGTAACACCCGCTTATCCGACCACAATATTGTCCGCTTTGCCCGAGCTCACGGCTTTGTTTTGTGGCCTCGTTTGAAGACTTCGGCGCGGTCACCCAAGCCAGTACTACTCTCACATGAGCACGCTTAGCGCGGTTCCTCGAACTCCACTCGCGATGAACCACAAAGCAGCGTTGTGTCATTGTAAAGCGAATGTTATCTTATGAGCCCGGCATCTCTCCGAGCCCACGGCCGATGTAGGATTTGCCTAGGGTGTTCTGATACCATTTTAATGCCAACAAGGAAGTTGTGTTGATAGCTCCTAGGAGGCGATGTTTATGTGCTTGACATGTCAACTCTCTCCCAGATGGAGCGTGTCTCTTTGCTAAAGCCCTTTGAAACTATCAATTGGGCGTGGCATAAGAGACTCTCACTTTGAACTTCAAAAATCTCAACAACTTGGAAAAACAAAACAAGGTCCTTGGCTTGCCATCAACGGTCTTTGCAAAGACAAACCATGCTCTGCACTGTGAAAGGGTAAACACCACGAGCATCATTCAAAACAAACAAAATTTCTCCATCAAAAGTGCCTTCACTCCTGCATGGATCTCTTTGGACTGTCGGTCCCGGATCAATCCGACATGAGAAGTATACACTTGTCATTGTTGATGAATTCTCAAGATACACTTGGGTATACTTTCTTTCAAAAAGAGTCGAGCGGTGATGCAATAATATCTTTCATCGGGAAGATTGAAAACGAGAATGACATTACTGTCGACCAAATCCGAACCGACAATGGCCGAGTTGAAATCAAGAACTTGAGAGTTTACGTGATGAAAAGGAATTTCTCAAAATTTCTCATCTCCTTATACCCCGAACAAAATGGGGTTCTTTGAAAGGAAAAGCAGAACTCTCATTGAAATTGCTAGAACTATGTTAAATGGCTCGACCCTCTCAAAACATTTACGACCGGCGGTCAAAGCGCTGTTACACTCAAAAGCAGGTCAATCATTGTCAAAAGACATAATAAAACCCCATATGAGATCTTCAAGGTAGACTTCCGGACATCGACTATTTTCATGTGTTTGGATGTCCGGTGTTCATTCACAACCACAAGGATCATCTAGGCAAGTTTGATGCAAAGGCGATGATGGATACTTTCTAGGCTACTCACTCGATCTCCAAAGCCTTGGGGTCTTTAACACAAGGAGACAACAAGTTGAGAAACCTTTCATGTCACCTTTGATGAAATCTTGAAAGCATCGGGTTCACCAACACCTCGATGGAGGAAATAGAATTGATAACTCTTGAGATATCCTCCTGATGAGTACAACATCGAACTCGAATTCCTCATATCAAGGCGATCTTGACATCTCATATTATGTCTTACCTCACAACCTACCCCAACCAACCGTCAATGAATTCATTGAGAATCGATGCATCCCCTCTTGGGATAAGTAACAATGATCCAAATGATCGAGAACACATAACTCATGATCCTCAACGATCATGACATCTCAGTGATTGTTCTAAATGATCCCGTGGCTCTTGCACCGAACTCACATCCCGAACTCCCGGTGACATCTTCAAGCTCGGATCCTAGACCACAAAGTAAGTGGACTAGATCTCGGGACATTGAGCTTGTAAACATCATTGGTGAACCCACCGAGGCATGCTCACTAGAAGTATGGTGCTAGTCTAGCTGCACTTGACCAATGAATGTCTATATCTTGATTACCTATCGGACATTGAACCCAAAGTGTCATGAAGCTCTAAAACACCCAAGTTGGGTTCGAGCTATGCAAGATGAATTACAACAGTTTGATAAAAACAAGGTCATGACCTTGATCAAATGTCCTCGGGATGTAGTAGTCATAGGAATGAAGTGGGTTTCGAAACAAAGCGATGAGCAACGCATTGTCATTAAAAACAAAGCGGACTTGTAGCCAAGGATACGGTCAACAAGAAGGCATTGACTATGATGAGACATTTGCTCTGTTGCAAGAATGGAAGCCATCGGGATCTTCCTTGCATATCAACATACATGAACTTCGGGGTCTACCAAATGGATGTTAAAGTGCATTCTTAAATGGTGATCTCAAGGAAGATGTGTATGTTCGGCAACCACCGGGCTTTGAGAGTAGTGAATTCCTGACTATGTGCAAGCTTGACAAAGCCCTTTATGGACTTAAACAAGCTCCGGGCATGGTATGAAACTCTCTCGGCCTTCGATACAAAACAAGTTTGTCGGAGGAAAGATAGACAACACTGCTTTGTTTGTCTATAGAACCCAACAGGATGTGATACTAGTCAAGTGTATGTTGATGATATCATCTTTGGCTCAACAAACTACAAACTTTGCAAGCAGTTTGAAAAGCGATGACAAAGAAGTTTGAAATGAGCATGATGGGGAACTCACTTACTTTCTTGGACTTCAAATCGAAACAAGCGATAAAGGTATATCCATCGATCAAGAGAAATACACAAATCTCTTGAAGAAATATGAGATATTTGACTATGCCTCGGTGAAGACACCAATGGTTCCACCTAACAACCTTGGACTGATCTCAGCGGCAAATCGATCAATCAAACTCATTTCGGAGGGATTGTTGGCTCAGCGATGTATCTAACAGCTACTAGACCGGACATACAATTCTCGATCATCTAATAGCAGATATCGGTCAATCAAAAGAATCCCACCTCGCTGCGACCAAAAGAATACTCGGTGCACGAAAGGAACCCCAAACCTTGGACTATATTATCCAATATGCTCGGGGTTTGATCTCGAGAACTACTCGATTACGATTATCTTTGGTGCAACATGGACGAAAAAAGTACCTCGGGGTCTGTCAATTTCTTGGAGGAAAAGCGGTGTGTTGGAGTGCAAAGAAGCAGCGGTCGGTGGCTATGTCCTCATTGAAGTCGAATATGTAGGCTGCGGCGAGGATGTTGTGCCAATGTATTATGGATGAAAAAGTCAACTCGGTGACTATGACATCCATTACAAAATGGTGCCTATCTTACGTGATAACACTAGTGCAATTGCAATCTCCAACAACCACGTCCTCCACCAAAGAACCAAACACATTGATATCGAGATATCACTTCATCGGGGATCACATAATGAAAGGAGACATAGAACTTCATGTCATCCCTCTTGAATATCAATGGCGATATCTTCACCAAACCCTTGGATGAGCCTACCTTGTGGAGGCGAAAATTGAATTGGGAATGCTTGACATTGAAAGTCAAGTATTTGAAAACCAATCTCGATGGCTCGTGACATGGTTCATCCTCACGAAAATCAAAATAAACCTCTCACCGAATGAGTAATACTCATTCGGGGTCCTGACACTTGACAAAGAGCATTGAATGAGTAACTAAATGGTCCAGTATCGATTACTTTAATGTCCTAGGTTGGTAACTATGCCAATTTAATAAAGGAATATATGTCTCTTTGTCTTCTTGTCATCCCACTTGGCATTTATTGCCTCTCACAAGAAATATCAAATTGATATTTTTCTACGCAAGGTGCACTTTTCTGTACACCTCAACTGTTCCCTTGAAAAGCAGGATTTTTCTTTGCGGGTAATGGGTGGTAGCATTAAATGGGAATTTCAAAAGTCTTTCAAAACCTACTCTTAGTTTTTCCATTTGTGCACAAAACACCCTCTTATCACTCTATAAATACCCTCTTCTTCTACACAAACAAAACACACAAATCAATTTACGCAATTAAACTCACAAAATCTTTTCTCAAATCCGAAATATTTGTGTGTTCTCAAACCTTCAAAACCTCTTTTGGAAAACCTTTCTTGTAAACATTTACAAAAGTTTTTCATCACTAACTAGAGATCTAAACATTTCTAACTGTTTCTTGCCAAACGTTTTTTAAAACCCTAAAACTTCTTTAAAGATATGGCTAGAACACAATCTCTCGATTTGCTTCTCGATGGGTAGGGGATCTATCAAGCGTTGAATTCAAAACAAACAATGTCATAGGTAATTTTGAATACCACAAAAGCGTCCCAACCTATAAAGACATTGTAAAATTTTATTCAACCGCCCACTAAAAGCGGCCTTTGTAAAGTGTCCTCGGTGGTGTGCCCAAACTACCTCGGGAGTTTTGGGCAAGCTGCTAAAACCTTTGACCCGACACCTTCGGTGATGAGAATAACCTTAGACCACTCGGGAGTATCTCATCGAGTTCGGTCTAAATAGGGGCAACAATATACCTGGATTATAAAACTTTTGCACTTCAACGAGGTTAGACTACAACAAAGGTGTTTATGTCGCCCATCACGAACCTTCCACGATGAAGGATGGGTTAAAACAAATCGTTTTGGATCCCACATTTTGGACAAGACCCGATCACTAAAGTTCATTCCCGTGGCTTGGAGGATCCTTTTCACTTTTGTGATTCGAGGTCCTCGGCGGGAACCACTCATCCAGCGAGCAGGTAAACTCTATTCGGTTGATGATGGCATCTTGCTGATGAATGGGGTCACTTGTCGACATAGGGAGATCATTTACAAGTGATCTTGTAATCGAAGCTACGAGCAAAACTAGGGCGAAGTATATTTCGTATCCTAGGTTTGTCTCTTGTGCTTCTGATCGTTCTTGGGTGCCAACTATACTCGGGATGAAAAATTTGGAAATTTACGGCATCCCGAGTCCTTCAAACTTTCAAAAGGACCCATCCCTTGTCACACCTATAGAATTGTGGCCCATATGGTTCTTTGTAAACAACCGGGAGGGATCGATGTCTCAAACCACTGCTTTAAAAGAAAAGGGAAGTCTCGGTGGGACTAAGACTAAACCAAAGTCTCGGGGCCTGAGGCTTGAGAGCACCGTAGAAGAGGCACAAAGGCTGAGACCAAAAGACACCCACCGACCGGCAACAACCACCCGTGACAGCGAAGGACACGATACATCACGGTCGGTGCCTTGGTCACACCCCTACTCCCAGATCCGGAGGAAACAAACAACCCGGTGGTAGGGGCGCCTTCCACTTTGCCGGTGATGACATTAGCAAATCAAAGCCTTTGTCTCGAGGGCACACTGATCGATCCCAAAGACTCGGGGAATACAAACAATCGCGATAGGGATACAACATTCATTGACTACGCTAAAGGCAGGAAATACCCACCGGTGTCTCGGGGGTCTCTGGGGACAAAGACTCGGAGGAAAGAAACAACCCGCGATCACGGAACCCAAAACCAATCGACTCCCGAGAAGACGCTGGAAACTCCACGATTATCGAGGGGTCCTGAGGACAAAGACTCGGAGGATCAATACCACCCGATATGGAACCCATTCCACTCCCTTGTTAGCATTCTTTGAGGTTCTTGAGCTACTAGAATCGATGATGACTATCTTTGAAAGTGATGAAGAAATCTTATCGGCGGGGGAAGAAGTGGGCCGAGGTTCAAAGCGAACAGAGCCTCGGCGATCCTGAACAGGCATCGAGTCACCTTTTACGCACGAAGACAATGACTCGACCTCATCTTCCGACTCGACGAATTCCAAAGATTTGACAATGTTCATCCGCTCACCGAAGACAAGCGGTTAAGTGGATCGGGCGTCAAGGAAGGCATTTTAAGGGTTCTTGAGCAGTTTGGGATCAACACTGCGAGGCTGCTTTGCCGATTCTACCGACCTTAGATCGATGTGCTCACCTTCAACGAAAATGTTCATGAGCACGAGATCTTATGTATCATCATCTTGTCAACTGGATGAACACATGGTTAAGTTCCTCAAGCATCTTGAGACAGTTGGGGTTACAATTGATGAAATCGGGGACGACGTCAAAGACCCGACTCTCAATGCCAAAGTCTTTGGAGGCAAGCCTGAAGCATATCTGAAAGAATTCATCCAGCTCATCGACCTAATAGAGATGCTCAAGTCTGCGAGCGTTCGAGGGTCTTCAAACTTGATTCGGACTCTTGAGACCACCTGGACTCACTAAATACTCGGTAGCTACCTTGACTCAGGCCTCGTCTTCCATGGCTTGGAATCTTGGTCCACGAATGAGCGCCTTGGGTTATCTCATGCAAACTTGGATGCAAAGGTCACCGGTCTTCAGCGGACACTTGAAATAAAGGCCATGATGGTGAAATCTATCGAGGCCTTCAAAGGTCAAGTGGTCGGTCCCCTCGGCACCAACTCCAACTCTTGCCCTCACCGGCGCTACGGCAGCGGTTGAGGGGAGAATCTTCTTGAAGAAACTCCTCTTCACCGAGGGGAGCAAACACCACCAGTCTCATTGCTCAAACATCATCATCATCGGCACGGTCTCTGCGGTACCAATCTCATCCCTTCCACCTCAAGCAACAACAACAGCGACAGTCCCAACACCAATCATGGCAACAACACCTCCCATCAACGCATCATCCTCCTCGGGACAAGACAAGGGCAAGGCATCTTGACAACTCGAGGCTGAGAGATCCCCTACAAAATTGGTGACCTTGAATACCTCTTCACTCTGAGCACTAACCAAACACCTTGCCAAAGAAGAAGAAAATTGAAACAAGGCGAGGATGATAAGAAGACTAAGGAGGCATTGACCAGTGATTGCGAAGAAGTCGAAAATGTGGAATAGATGCAAGCAAGCTTAAAAGGGTCGAGGCGGATGAAGTTCATGGAAGCTCAGGTGCTCAAATGGGCTGCAATGAGAGCTCGGTATGAAGAAAAGAGAAAGAAATCAAGCTCTCGGGCAAAAGCGAATCAAAGAATATAAGCGGACAATGACCGGTAGAAACTCTGAAAAATCATCGATGTCAAAATCATTCCCAACACCAAACCACGGCTATGAATGTTTCTGGAGGAGATGACAAAATACACTTTGAGGTTCATGATCCTTAAAGTTCGGTGACTTTGGGATCATCGAACTTGATGAACTTATTCCGATCATTGGAAAGAAGCAAAATAAGGTGGTCAAGGAGGCGATGAAGATGCTTAGCAAAAGGTATGAAAGGTGAGGAAGCACCATTAACTAAAATTGACTGCCTTGACTGCACCTCAAGGATCTCAACCACAAGCTTCCAGCTGGCAAAAGGAAAGAGTTGATTTCAACACGAGATCAAAGTGCCTCGCCTAGATTGCAGCAGAGAACTACACAAGGTGTTAATTTTGTGAACTGTCTAGTGATTGAAGAGCACGAAGAGGGCTATTCCACATTGATGTCTATGGAACCACGCATTTCAAAGATGGAGTGACATTGATCGGTGGAGTGGCTGCAATGATCACTATATTCACGGCCTCTCGGATCCAATCCCGGTGAACATCAGGTTACATCAAGACACGAATGCCAAGATCGAGACCATCTGACGGAAACACTCATCACCAAGAAAGTTAAGCTTGAAGCCTTTGGGTATCCATACGGAATGACATCATTTTGTTTTATCTTTTGTACTAGTGATAGGAACTATGTAATCGATCAATAAGCGATGTATGTTTTATTCATTTACTCGGTGTTCCCTATTGTATTCATTAGTACATTCGATGTAAGAAGAAGCCTCTTGCTCACTTACATCGATCAACCACTTAGGCTATTGTATATCCAAATAGGGGAGGCTATTGGGTTCGATAAATACCCAAACTCCTTAATCTAGGATTTGAATAGAAAATAGCCCAAGTATTTAATCCGTTAACATAAGCAGTCCTTGAGTGCATAGTCTCTCGGTGAGTCGTCTTCGAGATACTCGAAGAGGCTAAGATGAAGTCTCTCCACTCGATGGGCGGAACTTAAAGGGTGAAGGCGAGTCAAGAAGAGATGATGGATTCGGTGGTGATGACAATAACTCATTGAATCCCTAAGATTCCTATCCAACTTCTTCAAGACAAGCGAAGTAGAAGGCGAAGAATGTAAAGGCGAAGAAAGAGCGGGACAAAGCGGGAAAGGTTGAATCGAGATAAGGCGAAGTCCTTATCATCCAAAGTCAACTTTCCTGTATAGCAAAACATCGGGCTCGGTGTCATCACCGAACTTAGGAAAGTAGTCTTGTCTCTTACCTAGAATAGTCTTTGTAATGAGACAAAATACTTGATGTTTTGTCTTACGTGTGATGTCGGTTGTCACTTAGGAAAGAGTCAAATACCATACATGTATAAATAGCATAAGAGATGGAGTGAAAAGGTTAAGCTTGTGAATTGTAAAACACACACATGAAGCCATCTTTTCACTCCTCCAAATCAACAGTTCTGAGATAGCTCGGTGAGCTCTAAGAGTTGTGCTCGGACTTAGCCCGAGCTTAGAGAGAATCACCCAACTTTGTCATTTCAATCCCAGTACTATTCCGCAAGTACTTGGGTAGCGTGTTCTTTGTTGATTTATTTCTAATAAGAATATGATGTTGAAAATTACTCGGTGTGTTTTCTTTATGTTAATTTAGGTCATCGTTCACTTTTAACTTGTTTTATAAACTTAATCTGTTTTAAACGTTAGTGAACGGGGAACAACAGTTCCTCCACAAGATTTTTGTAGCGAAGATCTTGTATTTCAAATTTCACATATTTGTTGTGTTATAGTAGTGTTTGTTTGGTCCTCTGTGTTATGGACTCGGTATTTAGCTTTATACCGGAAAAAGTGTAAGCGACGTTGTGAAGGCTTCTCCGCCGAGTTGAAGGAGTTTGTTGACATAGTGCTTGAACTCTCAAGTAGGTGACTCAGGGAGTGGAGTAGGGCAAGGAATGTGTCCTTGTAGCCGAACCACTATAAATCGGATGCTTCATTTCTATCCTTTACTTTATTAGTTTTCTTTACTTGCATTACTTATAGATCTATACTTTCTCTCTATCCACACGATTTCATATTACATCGAATCTAAAGTTTTTGAAACTAACTTAAAATCGGCAAAACTATTCAACCCCCCCCCCCTTCTGGTTTTCCACAATTGGCATCAAGAGCTAAGTTTACAAAAGTTTTAATGTAAATAGTATTTTAAAAACTTTTCGATCACTATGGTTTCTGAAAATTCTAAAGAAGGTCAATCTATGCAACTACCTCCACTACTTGAAACTAATAGTTTTATTTATTGGAAAAATAGATTGAAACGTATATGAAGTCAATAGATATTAATCTTTGGTACATCATTTAATATAAATTGTTGTATTATTCATTTATTGTAATAGTTTATTAGGATGGGTTAAAATCACAACTCATGACCTATACCCATGGAGCATATCCATAACCCATGGAGTTAACCCATAACCCATTGTCTAGATACATTGCATTGTTTAGATACATTGTATCTACTTAGATACCCATGGTCCAAAGTCTAGGACCCATGACCCATAACCCAAAACCCATGGGCAAACAGGAGCGTCTCACGGATCCCTCCGTTTACACTAGACGGAACCCTCGTGTGCAGGGATCCGTGCAGAAAAGAAATTGCCTATAAATAGAGAGTCATTTCTTCATTGCAACTCGCCCCTATTCTTATAAACTCTCTCATATATTCTTACATTCTTCTAACCTAAGATCACTTGATCTAGATAGTAGTTCCTCTTTCTTTTGTTGTGATTCTCGTATAGGTCCTTCTCTAAGGCGAGATCACGAGCATTCTACAAGTCATCCAAGCAAAGGGTCCTTGATTGATTTGTTCCTCCACAAAATTTTCTGTTGCGAAGATCTTGTATTTCAAATTTCACATATTTGTTGTGTTATAGTAGTGTTGGTTTGGTCCTCTGTGTTATGGACTCGGTATTTAGCTTTATACGGAAAAAGTGTAAGTGACGTTGTGAAGGCTTCTCCGCGAGTTGAAGGAGTTTGTTGACATAGTGATTGAACTCTCGAGTAGGTGACTCGGGGGTGGAGTAGGGCAAGGAAGGTGTCCTTGTAGCCGAACCACTATAAATCGGATGTGTCATTTCTATAATTTACTTTATTTGTTTTCTTTACTTGCATTACTTATAGATCTATACTTTCTCTCTATCCACACGCTTTTATATTACATCGAATCTAAAGTTTTTGAAACTAACTTAAAATTGGCAAAACTATTCAACCCTCCCCCCCCCTTCTAGTTTTCCACAATTGGCATCAAGAGCTAAGTTTACAAAAGTTTTAAAGTAAATAGTATTTTAAAAACTTTTCGATCACTATGGGTTACGAAAATTATAAAGAAGGGCAATCTATGCAACGACCTCCACTACTTGAAACTAATAGTTTTATTTATTGGAAAAATAGATTCAAAGCGATATGAAGTCAATAGATATTGATCTTTGGTACATCATTGTTGAAGGCGATATTGAAGCCACTACAAAAGATGAAACCGGAAAATTAGTAAACACGCCTCATGATCAACTCACCGATGATCATAGAAAAAGCTTTTCAAAAATAGCGAAGCTTAAATGGTTTTATAAAATGCTTTACCCAAAAAGGAATTGAAAAGAATTTCCATGCTTAAAACCTCTAAAGAAATTTACAATTCTTTAGTTGTAACTAATCAAGGAAATCAACAAGTTAAAAACAATAGAGTTAATTACATAATTGGTCCTTAAGGTTTACGGATCTTGAAGAATGTCTCTGTTTTTTTTTTGGGTCATGTCCTCGTGGTTTTGATTTATTACGGGTTTGGTCCTTTGACCAATAATTACGATAGTTGACCGTTAACTTGATGGGTATTTTGACTTTCCATATGTTTTGGCAAACCACAAGGACGATTTATGTAACTAACCAAAAATATATATATATATATATATATATATATATATATATATATATATATATATATATATATATATATATATATATATATATATATATATATATATATATATATATATATTTTAAAAAAAACGAAAAACTATTAAAAATAAAAAATAAAAATAAAAATAAAAACTTTATAAAAAAAACATTTAATTTTTTTTATTATTATACTTAAATTTGGGCTTTATGTATAATGTGAGGGCCTAAGAAAACTTTTTTTTTTTTTTTAATTATTATACTTAAATTTTGGGCTTATGTACAACATGAGGGCCTCAATTTTTTTTATTAACACTTAAAAAAACTTTAAAACAAAGTTTATTATACTTAAATTTTTGGCTTAAAAATTTAAGTATAATAAACTTTCTAAACAATGAAAAATAAAAAAATAGGCCCTCACAGCGTGAAGGCTTAAATTTTTTTCGGCTAATGTACAAAGTGAAGGTTAAAAAAATGTATTAATACCTAAAAAAAACTTTTTTTAATGCGTATTTTGTACAATTTTTGTATATTTTCATCAATTTTTATCGTTTTAAATCTGTTTTATAAGTTTTATACGTTTTTCTGCTTTTATAAGTTTTATACGTTTTCGTTTTATCAATTTTATATGCTTCTTATATGTTTTATACGCTTTCGTTTTTATTAAATAGTTTTTAAGTATTAATAAATTTTTTAATGCGTATAAATTTTTTTAAGCGTATAAAAACTGTTTAATCAATTTTTTAAGCCCTCACATTATACATAAGCCCAAATTTAAGTATAATAAATATTTTTTTATATGGTTTTTTTTAAAAGTGTTATTTATTTATTTTTTATTATTATTTTTTTAACAATTTTTTGTTTTTTTTAAAACTATTATTATTAATTTTTTTATTATTTTTTTTGTTAGTTACATAAATCATCCTTGTGGTTTGCCAAAACATGTGGAAAGTCAAAAATAACCTTCAAGTTAACGGTCAACTAACAGAATTATTGGTCAAAGGACCAAACCCGTAATAAATCAAAACCACGAGGACATGACCCGTCAAAAAAAACACAAGGACATTCTCTGCAAGATCCGGTAAACCTTAAGGACCAATTATGTAATTAAATCAAAACAATAAAATAGATTTGTTTGTTCAACAATATGAACAGTTTTCAATATCGGATGAGGATACTATAAATCATTCTTTTGCTAACTTTAATACTATAATTACATCATTACAAGCACTTGATGAGTCTTTCTCTAGTCGTAATCATGTTAGGAGATATCTAAGGGCACTTCCATCCAAGTAGAGATCTAAGGTGATGGCAATCGAAGAATCAAAAGACTTGTCAATCCTCACCCTCGATGAACTCATAGGCAATCTAAAGTTCTATGAGCTTGTCCTCGCTAAAGATTCCGAAGCCTCAAAAGTGAAGAAGGAGAAGCACAAATCTCTTGCCTTAAAAGCCAAGAAGGTCTCAAGTGATGAAGAAAACTCTTCTTGGATAGTGATGACGAAGAGTATGCCATGGCGATAAGGGATTTCAAGAAGTTCTTTAAAAGAAAGGAAGATATGTCAAGCAACCATATGGCGACAAGAAGGGGTTCGAAAGGCAAAGATGACAAGAAAGCAAGGGATGAGCGCGCTTGCTTTAAATATGGGGACCTAATCACTTTATTAGTGAGTGTCCCAAACGTGACGAACAAAAAGCGTTCGTAAGTGGTTCGTGGGGAATGAGCGAGGAGAAGGATGAAGAAATTTGTCTCATGGTAAATGACGAGGTATGTCACGAAAACTATAGTATCTCATCATTAGATGATGATTCATTGCATCATGAATATGATCAACTTTGCAAAATTAGTTTAAAAGTAATTAACAAAAACAAGTTTTTGAAAAACCAAAATGAACGTTTAGAAAAGGAAGTATTTGTGTTAAAAGCTAAATTAAAACGTTTAGAAAAGGGGAAGATAGCAAGTGGGGAATGTGAGCTTTGCGTTCAACTTCAAACACTAGTTGATCATCTAAATTCTAAGATTGCTAGAATGAGTAATAATACTCTTGATATGATATTAGATAGTGTTAAAACAAGAAACAACCAAAAGGTTTAGGTATTCACAACTTGATGTGTCAACTAGTGAAAACAAAGAAACACAATTAAATCAAAGCAATAGAAAAACAAGTCATCGTAGTCACGGATCCCACCAAAGGGAACCGCTAGTATAAAACTAGGGATCCGTGGGTGCTGAAGCAAATAGTAGTAATAATGTAGCCTCCTCATCTAGAACCGATTTTGTTATTGTTAATAAGAAGAAACCAACCCATGTTACTATTGAAAACCACCTCCAAGACAAAATCAAAGTTTTATAAGAAACAAAGGTCCATCGTTTTCAAAACCAAACACATTTATAAGGAGACCTAATATTTTTTTATCCGAGAAGTAACCATCAAATGGGATGGAATCCTAATATGCAAAACGGTTTTCCATTTCAAAACTTTGCACCATGGAATGCATACTCACCTTTTTCATATATGTCTAACATGAATGAAATGTATAACACTAATGGACCCATGAAAAAATGGGGACCAAACTTTTGAGTTAATTATTTTCTTAGGTGTGCTTAAAGGTGACCTAGATCCGGATGAATGGATCAATGATAGCGGGTGCACGAGGCACATGACCGGTAATAAAGATTTATTTTCCACATATGAATCCTTCAATGGAGGAAATGTGGTATTTGGAAATAGCAAAATCAAAATCATCGGTAAAGGTACGATTTCTAACAAATCTCTAACCATTAACGATGTGTGTCACGTATAAAACCTAAACTTTAACCTCTTAAGTATAGGACAAATATGTGATAAAAAGTGTAACGTACTGTTTAATGAAAACGGTAGTAAGATATTGAAAAACGAAATCACTCTAGGGAGAGGAATTAGGAAACATGGAGTCTATGTCATTAAAATCAGTAATGAACCTAAAGACAAACTTTGTCTTACTTTTATGGATGATACTTCGACCTTATGGCATCGAAGATTGGGTCATGCCAATATGTGACTCCTTCAATCGCTATCATCCAAAGATCTAGTAAGAGATCTACCAAAAATAAAATATGAACATCACTTTTGTGATGCTTGTAACGTAGGAAAATAAGTCCATGCTAGTCACAAAGCTAAAAACATGGTCTCTACAACTAAGTGTCTAGAATTACTACACATGGATTTATTTGGTCTATCAGCTATCCAAAGTTATGGAGGCAATTACTACACTTTGGTTATAGTCGATGATTACTCCAGGTACACATGGACTAAATTTTTAAAGAATAAAACTGAAACGTTCGATTACTTTGAAATATTAAGTAAGAAAATCCAAAGACAATTAGGAAGTCCTATAATGTCTATTAGAACGGATCATGGTAGGGAATTCGATAATGAAGTGCAATTTGGAGCCTTTTGTGACGCTAATGGTATTACTCACAACTTCTCGGCTCCTCGCACTCCACAATCGAATGGGGTAATTGAAAGGAAGAATAGAACCCTACAAGAAATGAGTCGCACCATGTTAAATGAGCAATCCATACCTCAAAAGTTTTGGTGCAATGTCGTTGATACATCAACGTACATACTTAACCGAGTCTTAATTAGACCATTTTTAGGTAAAACTCCATATGAGTTACTTCGAGGCAAAAAGCCTACGTTAGAACATTTAGAGTCTTTGGTAGCAAATGTTTTCTACTTAACACTAAAGATTACCTTACTAAATTTGATCCTAAATCAACCGAATGTATCTTTTGGGCTACTCTCCTAATAGCAAAGCTTATGTCATATTAAATAAAGAAACAATGAAGGTTGAAGAGTCATTAAGCGTTAAATTTGATGAGAGTCCACCAAACCTACCCTACCTCTTGTCGATGGCGAGATAGTTGAAAGTGAAGCCATAGAAATAAAGAAAATACAAATAAAGAAGATGAACCATTAAACAATGAAATCCTCAATATTAAAGAGTCGAAAGATCATCCGTAGATAAGGTCATAGGAAAGTTAAATGAAAGAACCTTAAGGTCTCAAGTCCAAAACCAAAGTAGTTTATTTTGTTTTGTCTCAACCATAGAGCTAAGAATATACAATAAGCCATAAAAGATGAAAGTTGGGTAATGGCTATTCAAGAAGAGTTAAATCAAGAGTAAATTACACCGTTCGTCCCTGTGGTTTGCTCCAAATCACTACCGTAGTCCCTGTTCTTTTTTTCTTTTTTTTTTTTTTTTGCTTTTTTGCTCCCTATGGTTTACATATTACCTGTTGTCGGTCCTTGTCGCTAACTGTCGTTATCTTTTCGTTATCTCAATGGCACCGTTAGTCCTAACCAAGCGATCACTTGTAGCGTTAGACCTTTATACTAACGACCGTTAATAACTCAAAATTTTCTTTAAAAAATCTTTTCGATTTAAAAAAATTACGTTTTTTATCGATTTTTAAAAAGTTTTTGCGAGTTAAAAAATACGTTTTTAATCGATTTTAAGAAAGTTTTTCCAATTAAAAAAATTGCGTTTTTTTTATCGATTTTAAAAGTTTTTCGATTAAAAAATACGTTTTTAATTTGATTTTAAAAAGTCTTTTCGATTTAAAAAATATGTTTTTTATCGGATTTATAAAAGATTTTCCGATTTAAAAAGCGTAATTTTTTAAAAAGTTTTTCCAATTTTAAAACGTGTCGATTAAAAATTAAAATCGATTAAAAAACATAATTTTTTAAATCGGAAAAACTTTTAAAAATCGATTAGAAATAAACGTATTTTTTAAAATCGGAAAAAAATCATATTAAAAAAGGTAATTTTTTAAATTACAAGTATAAAAGCGGACAAAAGCGTGAAAAAGCGACAAAAGCGTAAAAAGCGAAGAAAATGTATAAAAGCGGACAAAAGCGTGAAAAAGGAAAAAGCGTGTGAAAGCGTATATAAGCGGACAAAACGTATGAAAGCGTAAAAAAGCGGACAAAAGCGTAAAAAAAAGAAAACGTATAAAGCAGACAAAACCGTATCACACGTGAAGCGTATAAAAAACGTAGAAAAGTAGAGCGGCGTATAAAATCGGACGAAAACGCATGAAAGCGTAAGAAAGCGGTAGCGATAAAACCGCGTAGAAAAGATTTTTTTAATAAATTTTTGAGTTATTAGCGATCGTTAGTATAAAGGACTAACGGCGCAAGTGATCGTTTGGTTAGGACTAACGGTGCCATTGAGATAACGAAAAGATAACGGCGAGTTAGCGATAAGGATGACGGCGTGCAATATGTAAACCATAGGGAGCAAAGCAAAAAAAAAAAGAACAAGGACTACGGTAGTGATTTGGAGCAAACCACAGGGACGAACGGTGTAATTTACTCTTAAATCAATTTGTTTCTAATGATATTTGGACACTTGTCCCTCCACCTAGTAATCAAACCATAATAGGAACCAAATGGGTATATAAAAACAAATTAGAAGCAAGCGGTGTAGTGTCTAGAAACAAGCTAGACTCGTTGCCCGGTATAATCAACAGAAGGAATAGACTTTGATGAAACCTATGCCCACGTGGCTAGATTAGAGTCTATAAGAATACTTCTTGCTTATGCTTGTGCTAACGATCTTAAGCTTTTCAAATGGATGTTAAAAGTGCTTTTCTAAATGGTTTTATTAATGAAGAAGTTTATGTAGCTCAACCTCAGAGCTTTATCGATTTCGAAAAACCTAAACATGTGTATAAACTAAAGAAAGCTCTTTACGGTCTTAAACAAGCTCCAAAGATTGGTATGATACACTCAAGTCATTCTTAATCAAAAACAACTATAGCATGGGGTTAGTTGATAATACACTTTCACTAAGAAAAGGAATCACCTATAATTATTGTTCAAATATACGTGGATGATATTATATTCGGATCTACTTGTCAAGACATGTGTGATGATTTCTCTCAAATCATGCATGGCGAGTTTGAGATGAGTATGATGGGAGAACTAAGTTTCTTTCTTGGTTTACAAATCAAACAAGTAGAAGATGGTATCTTCTTTAATCAATCTAAATACATAAAAGAAATGTTAAAGAAATTTGGTTTAGAAGACTCAAAACCCATAAGAACACCAATGTCATCCGACACTAAACTTACAAAAGATGAAGGCGGTGAATCCGTTGATAACACAAAATACCGTGACATGATTGGTAGTCTTCTCTACCTTACGGCTAGTCGGCGGATATCATATTTAGTGTTTGTCTATGTGCTAGGTTTCAAGAAGATCCTAAAACATCACATCTAGAAGCGGTCAAAAGAATATTTAGATACATTAAGGTGCGACTCAATTAGGATTATGGTATCCTAAGGTGCAGGGGTAGAAACTATTGTATATGCGATTCGACCATGCGG
Organism: Chrysanthemum lavandulifolium; assembly: GCA_022545495.1. Taxonomy (NCBI): domain Eukaryota; kingdom Viridiplantae; phylum Streptophyta; class Magnoliopsida; order Asterales; family Asteraceae; genus Chrysanthemum; species Chrysanthemum lavandulifolium. The sequence continues at coordinate 67,129,521 of CM040240.1, read as the reverse complement.
TGATTATGTTGACCGAAAGAGTACAAGTGGTGTATGTACTTTTATGGGATGTTGGTTAACATCTTGGTTCTCGAAAAAGCAAACGGCATTGGCCATATCAACAACCGAAGCCGAATATGTCTCCGTCGGCAAAGCATGCCAACAAGCACTATGGATGAAACAAGCGTTAGTTGACTACGACATTCATCTAAGTGACATAGCCATTCTATGTGACAACACAGGTGCCATCAACTTAAGCAAGAATTCGGTGTTGCACTCTCCCACCAAGCATATAAAGATTCGTCATCACTTCTTAAGAGACAAAGTTCAAAAGGGGAACATCTTTATTGAGAAGGTAGCGTCCGAAGACAACATAGCCGACGTTCTCACTAAACCGTTGAAGCGGGAACAATTCAACTTGCTTCGTCTTGTTCTTGGTCTTATGGAACAATCATCGTAATTAGTTTTTAAACTCTACAAGGTATGTAAACACTAGCCTTCTTATTTTATGAGTCTAGGATCTCTATTTCACACAAAACTCACAAACAATACGGGAATTTTCAAGACTCAAAGCAATTTTTATTTACAACACGTATTTTCATATTTTTTGCTAAAAGATAAAACGTTTTCTTCAAACAAGAAACTTTTTTGAAATGTTTTCAAAAAGATACTTCTTCCCGTATCATTTTTATAAAAGCTATTTCTCACGTCTAGGACAAACCACTTTTTCATTATTAATACAAAGTAAAAACCCGTTTTCATTGCATCTCATGCCTTTTGAATGCTAAAGGGAACACATAACTAATATGTGTTTTCGGGTATATTCATTTAAAGCAACAATGAATTAGGAGCACTCGGGTTATCTCACATAATAGTATGCTTTTTCACTTCTAGTCTATTTTTCTTTTTCTTTTAGGAGTCGAGATAACCGCAACTCCAAATGGTTTGCATATAGGCACACACTAGGCACAAATATTTCCAAAAGGAAAATTTTATGCTGCCTAAGTCACCAGTACCACGGATCCCAGCGTTAACGCTGGACGGTTCCCTCAAGGGAAGGATTCGTGGGATCCGTGATATAGAAGCTGAAATTCTCTTCTATTTTTTCTAACTTTGGCTAAAAACCTCTATATTTTCATCATTTTATCCTTTTTACTAATGAGTATGTTACTTAATGCTTGTGTTCTCTTGATCACATGCCTTAAATTTATATCTAATCATTAGATTTTAGTCCACATTTTCGGTCAAGCATTCATTACAATTCATTATTTTCTCTATAAATAAGGTTCCCAAAATGCTTGCATCTTCATCACTCTCTACCTCACAAACAATCATCATCATGTCATCCAAAAGAACCTCCAACATAGATGAATCACCTAGTGCAAACAATCCTCTTCAAGAAATCCAAAATTTTATCCTACCACCTTCCGTAGTACCACCACCCAAATCTAGAAAAACCGCACGGATTAGCATCCGGCCTTGTTGCTTAGCAAAATCATTGTCAAATAGTTCTTCACCAACTACCCTTTCACCACCAAATGGTTCCATAGTAGCACCTCCCTCATCTACAACAAGCACACCACCATCATCACCTATCAAGTCTCCACCTAAAGTCACTCTATTGGAACTCCTTAAGACTCCAATACGATCCCAACAAATCAACCCAAAAGAACTAGTCTTTTTAACACCTCCCACATCTCCAAACACAATTTACAAAGACCTTGTAACTTCACCACCTTTAGCTCCCATTATCGTACAAGAACATCTAGGTTCTTTTCCACCACCACTTCCAAATAGGGCTGAGCATAAAACCGATCGAACCGAGCCGAACCGGACGAACCGAACCGGACCGACCATTTTCGGTTCGGTTTCGGTTCTATGTCTTATCGGATGTCGGTTTTCGGTTGGTTCGGTCCGACCCAAACCGACCAAACACACACATAAAGCATGTAAACCGGGCGAACCGGCGAACCGACACAAAACCGAACCGAACCGAACGATTCGGTTCGGTTTCGTTCATATTTTTAATAAATCGGTTCTCGGGTCGGTTCGGTTTTCGTCGGTTCGGGTCGGTTCCGGACCGTTGCTCAGCCCTACTTCCAAACATACCGGACATTGATCCATATTTTCCAACTTTTCCACCACAACTTCCGCATCTCACAAATCAAACTAACCCGGAAACCTTCCACACACATTACCCACATCATTTACATTGTGAACATTGCCAATCCACTAGGCAACTTGCAATAGAAATTAGTGAAGAGATGCGATTCATACTTAACCACATCCTTGATCGCATCAACATCATCACTCACCAAAACCTCCATCACTAACCTTATGCAAGCATGGAAGGAATAATATAACTATTTTCTCTAGTTTTTTTCTTTTTTTTCTCACTTGACGCCCTATTCTAGGGGGAGCTACCGTCAAGGGGAGTTAGAGATACGTGGACTATTTTTCCACACTTTATTTCTTCATTAGGGTCATTTTTTGTTTCGACAAAAAGGGGGAGAAGAAGTAAAACTTATGCTTTCAAAACATACACCTAATCTTAAGTTTTACTCATCATAACATTATATTTTGTCATCAACAAAAAGGGGGAGATTTTTAATACAAATAAACCGTAAAAATTTTTATTAATATTTAGCGACCTCTTTATGTTTTGTTGATAACAAATATAATGTTATAATAAGTAAAATTATAAGGATACATGTTATTTTGTAAAGCATCTACATATATATTCATTTAATATAAATTGTTGTAATAATTCATTTATTGTAATAGTTTATTAGGATGGGTAAAATCACAACCCATGACCCATACCCATGGAGCATATCCATAACCTATGAAGTTAACCCATAACCCATTGTTTAGATGCATTGCATCTTTTAGATACATTGTATCTACTTAGATACCCATGGTCCAAAGTCTAGAACCCATGACCCATAATCCAAAACCCATGGGCAAATAGGGCGTCTCACGGATCCCTCCGTTTACACTAGACGGATCCCTCGGCAAGGGATCCGTGGGATCCGTCTGTGATGGCAAGAAATTGCCTATAAATGAGAGCCATTTCTTCATTGTAACTCACCCTCTTCTTACAAACTCTCTCATATATTCTTACATTCTTATAACCTAAGATCACTTGATCTAGATAGTAGTTCCTCTTTCTTTTGTGATTCTCATATAGGTCCTTCTACAAGGCGAGATCACGAGCATTTTACAAGTCATCCAAGCAAGGGTCCTTGATTGATTTTTCCTCCACAAGATTTCATAGCAAAGATCTTGCATTTCATATTTCACATATTTGTTGTGTTATAGTAGTGTTAGTTTGGTCCTCCGTGTTAAGGACTTGGTATTTAGCTTTGTACCGAAAAAAGTGTAAGCAACGTTGTCAAGGCTTCTCCGCTGAGTTTAAGGAGTTTGTTGACATAGTGCTTGAACTCTCGAGTAGGTGACTCAGGGAGTGGAGTAGGGCAAGGAAGGTGTCCTTGTAGCCGAACCACTATAAATCGGTTGTGTCATTTCTATAATTTACTTTATTTGTTTTCTTTACTTGCATTACTTATAGATCTATACTTGTTGGAATCACTCCTAAACAGTATTTCAAGTATTTATATTTCATATGTAATAGGTAGCTTTATTATGGCCTTTATGTTTGTTTAAGGTCAAGCTTATGTAGAAGGCCCATAAGCTTAGGCCCAAGCCCAATAAGGAATAGGGAAGGAGAGGAGTGTTGCCCTAGCTCCCTTGCCTATATAAACCATGTAATAACCCTCACTGAGGGTTGGTTGTTCAAGTTCTTTCTTTCACTCACCTCCTACGCCTAACCGTATACTATATTGTGTGTGTGTGTGTTTGATACTTGTTCAATCGCCTTATCTCTTTCTCTATAACTTGTGTTTGTAAAACTAGTGACCTAACAAATGGTATCAATCGCCTAATAGTTGGGTGAATCGTTATTGCTTTTGAAGTGGGTTTTGGTCCTACGCGTAAGGCTAACGAGTGATACTTTGGTTTGCTTAAAAACACGTTTTTTACACTTTTTAATCTAAGATTCTTGTACTTTCAATGTTTTAAGGTGTTAAAATACTTGTTTTTGGCAAAAAGTTTCAAACTTTACGCGTGGATCTACGTTTTTAAGCTTGTTTTTGTTCGAGGGTTTCATCCTACGCATAACTGTTTTAAGTGCTTTGGATCATCAAGTTTCACACTTTTGTGTCTTTTGGTGTTATTGAAGCTATTTCATCACACAAAAACCGGTTTAGAAACATCTTTGGGCAAAATCAAATTTACGAGCAATCCTACGCGTATCAAAACCCTAAAATTACGCGTAAGATTTTCCTTGGTTTGATCTTCATTTTCCTGGTTTATTCCGTGTTTTCTTACTTGGATAAGTCCGAAAATCGTCGACTTTGGATATCTTTTGTCTTTGTGATAGTGTAAAGATCATTTGAGCAAAAACCCTAAAATTACGCATAAGCATAAGCTTACGCGTAGAAATTCTACGCATAAGATTCACTTTACGCGTAAACTTAGGTCTCACGATAAGGTAATCCTACGCCTAACTTTCTCGCCTAACTTTTGTCTACACATAACTTTAGTGCTTTTATCCTACTTACGCGAAGCTAAATCCTACGCAGTAACTCCTTATTGTTACGCGTAACTTTTGGTGTTTTACGCATAAGTGCTACTTGGTTTCTTGTCTTTTCTCGCCTAAGGACACTTCATCAACAAAGGTTCATTCGACTACAAAGATCCATTTTACTACACATGTTCATCAACATGTCTCAACCACCATACTCTAACTATTTCCCTCACACTTATAATCATCATCAACAACAACAATTAACTCCACAACATCAACAATGGAATCAACAACAAGCTATTTATCAACAACAATTTAATCAGCAACATACTCCATAACTTGGTGCAATTCCACCACCACAAATTGTTCAAACACCACCAAGTCTTCATGTTCAATCCTACACAAACGATTTCAATCAACATCCATCACGGACCACTATGAAGGAACCCACTTGGTTTGCAAAGATGTGTGAAGCTTTAAGCAACCAACAATCAATTCATGAAGCTGGATCACTTGATAGACCTCCAATGCTCACTCCAGGAAAATACGATCAATGGGTGATAAGGTTCTTTAGATTTTGTGATCTAAAGAAGCCACATGGAAAGTTCTTAAAGAAGGTTATCTTGGAAGGTCCATTTGAGATGCCTCTTGTCATTGTGCCCGGAGATCCAGCTTTGTTCCACCAAGAGATGAACAAACCAACATTGCTATCATTGCAGATTTAAATCCTCTGAACTTCTACACTATGAAGTCGATGAACTTGCAATGGAATACATCCTCTTAGGATTACCAAACCCAATTCTTCGTAGTGTTGATGCTCAAAAGACCGCACAAAAATGTGGGATCATATTCGTCTTCTTATGGAAGGATCATACTCAATCGGGAGGATTTGGAATCCAAAATTTACTTGGCTTATGAACACTTCATGATTGAACACGGAGACACTAGAGTCCTATCATCATCGATTTTCGGACATCATCAATGATTTGGATAAACACAACATCATCATGCCAAGAATTGCGGTGAATACTAAGTTCTGAGTAGTCTTGGTCCCGAATGGGAGAAGTATGTCATCTTTCTCCGTCAAGCGAAGAATATGCATCATTCTACTTATGGATTGTTGTACGATTACTTGAAGCCTCATGAAAAGGAAGTTGATCGGAAAGGATTCTCCATGCTCAAATTGCTAAGCAGTCACATCGGACAATCAACAACTTGCCTTGTATGCTCAACGAAATTATCCTCTCAACCAAAGAACTCAACCAACTTTCAAACACACCTTCACAAAGAACAACCTCAACAAAATCAATCGGTTCCATACAACAACAACAATGCTCAAGCATATGTTAGTGAAGCGATCGAGAAACCGGTCCGTTCGAAGCATTGCAACAAGGATTTGTAATGATTGCTAATGCTTTTGGCCGTTACACCAACAAATCCAACAATCGTATTCGTTCCTCATCAAACACACGGACTCAAGCTGTTGTGAACAATGGACGTGTTGAAGTTCGAATCGTGATTATGGTCGCCGGATGGGCGGTGGTCAAGGGTTTAATGTTGTGGGTAGGAATAACAATGAGCTCAAGTGGTGGAACAGGAAATGCTCAAAATCGGTTAAATGGTCTTAGATGCTACAACCGCAATGAGAAGGGACACTGCTAATGCATGCCCAAAGCCTAGGACTAGGGTAGTGCATATTTCAAAGAGGCTTTACTTTTGGCTCTTAAGGATGAAGTCGGTGGATCTCTCACGGACAAAGAACGAGCTTTATGGCGGATGCGCACTCGGATGATGATATGGAGGACTTGCGGTGCCAATGCGGTTGTTATGTTGATGGCTAATATGCAAGAGTTACACATGAGTGAAACAGGCCCAGTGTATGACAATCGATGGCTTGTCTCGTGTACCGAACAAACCATCATCATATCTCGAACTAATATCTCCATCAATATCGAATCCAAGACGGCTCGAATGTTCAAAATGAGTCATCTACATCTCATTCGACGATTTTCAAATAAACCCGTAGTTACATTTGACGATCCGGATGACCTTATGGTTTCCTTGATAATCAAATTGACTCCGTGGTTATACTTGAGGATCTAAATAATGATCATGTTGTGACTCACGTTGAACAAGATGAACCTTGCCCCATCCGATCTTGTTACATTACTTAAAGACCAACAATCCCAAATTGTTGAATGTGTTGCATTAAATCAATCCTTAAAAAGTAAAATGCATCGTTAACCAAGGATTTTGAATGCTTACAAATGCAACTCAACTTTTTCAAAACTCAAGAAAACCGTGAAAAGGTTTTGAAGCCGCTTTTGCAAAATCTCATCAAAGCGAAAAATATTTAGAGAGACAGATCGTGATCTAGCGCCTCGAAGAATGCTTTGTTGTTCGAATTAGAACAATGAAACACGAACATAAAAAGCAAATTAACGCTCTCACCTTGGAAAATCAAAAGCTAAGGTCGAGTTGTTAAATTGTCAAAACAGTTCTCCGCATACAAAAAGCATTCAACGAATCGGGTAGATGACCTTCTTGAAGAAATTATCAACTTGCAAAACAAACTTAAAGAGTTTAAAACTGTTGTTTACAAACATGGTGAATCAAGAATGACTATTGAAAAGTTTACCTTAAAACCCAATCCAAAAGGATATGGAAAAAATCTAGCGATTACAAACCAAAGCTTTCACTAAAACATTCAAACCAACTCACGAAGTTTCCGGTCACGAATACAAAATTGATAATCTTGTCATGAGTGTTGTTGAATATCATCGTCAAGAGGAATTAGATGCGAAGGCGAGTCGATCAAAATTAAAAAACGTTGTTTACAACAAACCTTTTAATTATAAAAGCGGTCACTTTCACACACCAACGGATTCTTCTAACACACCAAGGGTTATCATCAAAACACCGAGTCTTCTAATGTTAATCCCAAAGCAGTTTTGCACAAACTTATGGTCCTTTACCTTCCATTAGTGAAGTAAACTCAAAACCGAAAATCGAAAAATTCTTCGATATTTTGATATTTTCATGGTGACCTCAAAATTTTACAACATGAGATAGAATATCGCTCTGAAATCAAAGTTGAACATTTTCAATCGCCTCGCACGAGAACAAAGAGACATTTTTCGGAAAAATCTTTTACCTAATGTTAAAACTTGAAAAGTTGTGCAATAGCACAGGAAAAGGATTTTCATAAGGAACTTGGGGTAATGAAAACGTTTCGAGAAAACAAAAACATCTATTTCTAATACTAAACGTAAAAAGAAACTGCTGAGAAAAGATGTTGATCGACTCTTGGAAGATGTTATCTCGGTCGATATCCATAATGTTGTGTTACTTCATGCTTTGCCATTTGCATCCGATTACATCTCTGCGATATTGTTGAAACTGTTGTAATCATGAGAACACCGATAATGTGCTTCGATCGAGTCTTTAAAAGTCGAAAATAAACGATTACTCAATGAAATTTACAATGCAAAACGTCGTCTTCATTGGTGTGAAAAGATATTCACAATCATCAACTTAGTTTTCAAAAGAAAATCGCTCGTTGAGTGCAAAATCTTCGATCCTAAAATTGAGCAACTAGATGATCAAAACGTGTCTTTGAAAAGTCAAATCTCAAAATATGAACAAGAACTTTTAAAAGTTAAACAGAATATGGTGTCATATTTGATTTACTCAAAAGACTCGACTTGAAGAATCAAACGAACTTGATCACTATCTTGCTCACACTAGAGATGTCATGAATTTTGGTGGAAATATTCGCTCGAAAATCAAGAGTCGATACACACTATCTCTAAGTTATGGAAATGTTAGGAAAGTATGAACAACTTTCGCCACTTGTGATTAAGAGATTAGCACCACCACACTTAGTAATCGTGAACCTAGAATTCCCAACGCCAAATCACAAGTTGCTAATGTGTTTCCCTCTCTTGAAACAGAATAGTTGCATCTTTTCCAAACGTCCGCACTTCACAGCCTAGGAGCACTCAAACGAAGAATAAGAAGTTGCGACCTAAGAAAAGATCAATAAGGAATGCTAAAGTAGAAGAACACCCTAGGACTCGAATAAAACTCATGTTGCTTCCACTATAGATGTTGCGTCGGCAAATGTAATACAAATAGTGATGTAACGAATGCTACACCATTAAGTACTTTTGATATTCATCGATGCACCTTGTGTTATTTGTCAAAGAGTATGAATTCGATTGTCATGACAAATGTGTTGCTAAAGCTATAATCTCTCGATTACGAAATCCTAAGAATCGGGATACCTCTAGGCCCACTAATCATTCTAAGTCTGTGCTTGGTAGACCACCTTCTTTAGATTCTAAGGCAACCATTGCTATCACAGTAGCTCCCACTTCACCTCCTAAGAATGTAGTACCACCTAGTGCTTTCACTAAGACTAAAGCAAAGAGTAGTTATAGATGGCGAAATGGATATACAACACACTAGGATTTAAATGGATGCCTAAAATTATCAATGTGTGTATGTCGACATACACTTTGAACCCTCTAACATTTCGGGTTCCACATCTACTTCTATTCCATCCGTGTCGCCTGCGTATTGTAATGCAGTGATCTGAGATCATTCTCGGATTGTTGATAGCGGATGTTCCCGACACATGACAGCAACCTTAAACATTATCAAACTTTATTGCAAAGTTCATTGGCATCGCCGATTCGGAACGATCACTTGCAGACTATCATGGGCTACGGAGATTATATCAATGGGAACATCGAAATCGTGAGGGTTTACTATGTGGAAGGCCTCGGTCACAACTGCTTTCAGAGGTCAATTTTGTGATGGAGATTTGAGGTTGCTTCGGGAGAAAACTTGTTTCATTCGTGATCTACAAGGAAATGACCTTATGTCCGGCTCGCGTAATTCTAGTCTCTACACTATCTCTATGCAAGACATGGTTGCTTCCTCTCCCATCTCGCTTACTTTCAAAGGCAACATCTACAAAATCCTCGCTATGGCAATCGTCGTCTCTCACATCTAAACTTTCAAACCATCACCAACCTTGCTCGACACAAACTAGTTGAAGGACTCCACGATTCCGGTATTCAAAAGATCATCTTTGCTCACTGTGAACAAGGAAAAGCACTGTGCTCATTTTCCTTCAAAGATGGAACACGACTCAAAGATGTGCTTCATCTTCTTCACATGGATTGTGTGGCCCTCTTGCGCTGCAAACGATTAATGGCAAACGCTACATCTTAGTAATTGTTGATGACTACTCACGATGGACTTGGGTCTACATTCTTCAAGCAAAGACCAAGCTCCACAAATGATCATCACCTTTCTCACAAAAATACAGAGTTCAGCCCGCAACACCGTCGGGATAATCGTAATGCATGGAGGAACCGAATTTGTTAACAAAACCCTCGAGAATTCTATGAGAAAGTGGAATTCAAGATCAAACATCTATTGCACGTACACCGAACAAAACGGAGTTGTTGAAAGACGAAACCGAACGTTAGTGGAAGCGCAAGAACAATGTTAATCAATGCTAAACTTCCAGACACTTATGGGCGGTCGTATCTCATCATGCTATACTCAAAATCGTTCTATGATCACAAAATGCCACAACAAAACACCTTCGAGCTTGTCCATAACTATAAACCGAACCTCAAACACTTTCATGTATTTGGATCCCTTTGCTATCCGAATAATGATCGTGATGATTTTAGAAAGCTCAAAGCCAAAGTCGATATTGGAGTCTTTATTGGATCTTGTGACAATTCTAAAGGTTTCGAACTGAATCGTCGAACTAAGGAGGTAATGGAAACGATTCATGCTCACTTCGATGAACTCACGTAAATGGCTTCGAGTATAACGACTTAGAACCCGGTCACAACCGCTTAAACTTCCTCAACCCCATCATCACCGAACAAAGCCCCCACTCACTCGTCAACAAATGGAAAGGTTATTTGCTCCTGTTCGGTGACGATATTGATGAACGTGCTCAGTGTATCCGCCGTTTCACCGCACAACCCGATAATATTCCTATACCGATACACTGCTACAACAACTCTTGTTGAAGATGCACCTACACCGATTGACTCCAACACAACGATTGAACACACCGCGTCCAACAATGATGAACCGGTGATGATATTACGAATGAAGTACCCCACCGCAGATTTTGATCCAAATGCGTTCTCAACCCGTTTGCCAATGAGATCGCTACACCGGATGTCGCGAATCTTCGACAAACCATTTGAACCCTCAAAATCGCACAATGTATACCAACATCAACCCTCTACACATAGATGGACAAAAGACCATCCTCGGCTAACATTATTGGCAACCCGAATCAACCAGCGTTATAAGACAACGTCTTCACACAGATGGTGAACATTGCATTTATGCTCTCACCGCCCGCTAACTGAGCCTAAAAACATTAAAGATGCAATGACAAAAGACAACTGGATTGAATCCATGCAGGAAGAACTCAACCAATTCAAACGTCTTGAAGTATGGAATCGGTAGAAAGACCAACGGGGTCTACATCATTGGTCTAAAATGGATTTGGAAAAACAAATTGGATGTCAAGGAACGCCATCCGAAACAAGTCACGTCTAGTTGCTAAGGGTTATCGCCGGGAAGAGGAATAGACTTTGAAGAATCTTTTGCTCCGGTTGCTCGTCTTGAGGTCGTTCGGATATTTCTCGCGTTCACGCTCATATGAATATGACGGTCTATCGATGGATGTCAAAACGGCGTTTCTCAATGGACAACTTAAAGAAACGGTCTATGTCGACCAACCGGATGGATTCGTTGATCCCGAGTTCCCGAACCATGTCTACAAACCGAACAAAGCTCTTTATGGTCTCAAACAAGCCCCTCGCATGGTATGATAAGCTATCATCTTTCCTCATTGCCAATAATTTCACCAAAGGCTCGGTTGACCCAACTCTTTTATACAATATCACGGGCACATATCTTAATTGTTCAAATTTATGTGGATGACATCATTTTGGGTCTACACATAAAAGTTTTCAATCGCTTTTGCAAAACTAATGAAGAAAAATTTTGAAATGTCCATGATGGGTGAACTTACGTTCTTTCTAGGACCGCAAGTTCATCAATCACCCCGTGGTATTTTCTTGAGTCATCCAAATATGCCCTTGAATTGTTAAACAAATTTGGAATGAAAACCATGATACTTATGCCACACCAATGACTCATACCAAGAAGCTAGATGTTGATTTACATGGGAAATTAGTTAACCCCACCAAATACCAAGTATTATTGGGTCCCTCATGTATCTAACAACAGCGGACGATATTGTCTTTGCCATTTATCTATGCTCCGTTATTAGTCGCGACTAACCGAAACCCACCTCTACGAGGCTAAAAGAATCCTCCGATACATCAAGGAACCATTAACTTGGGATCCGGTATCCAAGGATTACGGTTTTGAACTAATCGCTTTTGACGGCGATCACGCAGGATGCTTAGACTCGAGGAAAAGTACTTGAGAGCACTACAATTTCTATTGATAAACCGGTGTCTTGGCAATCAAAGAAGCAGGATTGTACATCGTTGTCATCAACCAAAGAATATGTAGCCATGTCCGCGTGTTACGCTCAAGTCATCTGGATGAGAACACAACTCAAAGACTATGGTTACGTGTTGACGAGAATCCGATGTCTTTGCGACAATCGGAGTGCCATTGCAATCTCGTGCAACTCGGTTCGAAGACTCAAATCAAAGCACATCGATCTTCGCTATCATTTCATCAAGGACCACTTGGAGCGGTACCGTTGAATTATACTTTGGAGTGCGAATACCAATTGGCGCATCTTCTCACCAAAGCCTTGCCTCCCGCTAGGTTTAATGAGTTGGTCCACCGGATTGGTATGAGGTGTTTGACTCAAGAGGAATTGGATGACCTCTTAAACAGTCTTAAAGACCCTCAAACACCAAAACATCTTTTGTAAATAAATTCTTCAAAACAAAATACAAAAATATAAAATCTTATAAAACAACAAAAATATTCTCCTAATCTATCTTTCTTTCAACATGGCAAGTACATTTCTTCCGTCAACACTTTAATCTATCAAAATTCAGTATTTTTCCGATCAAGTGTTGAGGGGGAGAAAATAATCTCTTAACTGTTTCAAAACATCAGTGTGCTTGCATGTTATCATATCTCGGTTGAATTTCTTTAAAATGGTGGCACATTTTCTGGTTCAAAGACACTCCTCGGACTTAAATTAGTAACCTTTCATTATTTTCTCAAGTCGAGGGGAGTGTTGTCATGCTTCTTTCCTAAAACTTTGTTTGGTAACCAAAATGGAAGTTAAAGGCTTTGTTTGAAAAAGGAAAGGTGGAGGGACCAAAATCACAAAAGGTTAAACTCACTTTTAATAAAACACCCTCCCACCTACTTTCACTTCTCATTTATTACAAAAAACCTAAAACCATCCTACGCATAGAATTCACTCAAGAAATCCGTGTTTCAGATCATCATTTTGTAAGTGGATTAATGTTTCTAACATGTTTTTGAACATTGGTTTTGATTTTCAAATGAATCCAACGATCAAATCTACTGATATGGGTGATTTTGTGTTCTTCGCTTACGCGTAAGAACACATGATCATGTGTTATGTATTTGTGGCTAAAAAGATAATGTCAAAATGTTTTAACAACATCTATGATATCGTTTCTAAGCTCAAAACAAACCCAGTTACACGAATTAATGATTTTTGAATATTAGGGTTTGTGAGTCGAATTGGGTATTTTTGAATGTGAAGTGTTCTGGTTAAAAATATTGTTGGGTTATGCTCTTGTGTTGTTGAATTAATGATTTCCAAGGTTTCTAACCACCCAGAAACACGAATTGGCTAACAATTTGAAATTAGGGTTTAATGTTCATGACTTTTGGGTATTTTTGATTCTCGACAAACTAAGTGTTATAACTTGGCCTATAGACTCTCAACATATCTTAGGACTACTAGAATCGGTTTATGCATATTCCATGGCTAGATCTCATCGCGTAGAATTAGGGTTTAGACTACGCGTAAGATTTTCTCGCGTAATCGACAAACCGTCCAATTGTGTTTTGATCATCATAAAATGAATGTTATGTGTTAAACATTGATGATATGATGCTTTGTTTCATGCTTGCTACACTTAATATTCGAGAATCAAGGTTGTTGTTACTCTACGCGCAGGATCACCTTACGCGTAGCTTGTTATCGTGAAGATTAGTCTTACGCGTAGCTTCTACGCATAAGGTTCTACATATGGGACTACGCGTATCACGTGAAGGATATGCGTAACGATAACCTCTACGCATAAGGTCAACTCTTACGAGTAGCCTTACGCGTAAGGTTAATATATGCCTGCGTAACCTCTGCATAAGGTCCAATTTTCTTACGTAATATTTCTTACGCGTAAGTTAGGATCCTACGCGTAAGTTTACGCCTACGCATATATCATTTCTGTCTACGCATAACTCTACCTATCCTACGCATAAGCCTGGATCACACCTTCGTTATGAATTGTTACGTGTACAATCTTGTAAATAAACTAATCATATCGTCACGAATCCAATAATGTCACTAATAAACTTAAATCGTTTGATATGTTGTGAACAATAAGTGATAAAATAAACTTTAAAACTTAAATTTAACTAACTCATGAAACATTTCACTACGTCATTGAACTATTGAACATACAAGTGACTTAGGACTCGTAACAATCATTGACATTGTACATTCAATAACTAGACAATAAGACCTTACATTGACTAACATTATGTCTTTCGATATGTTGGTTCTTTTGGCTAATGTTATTTGAGATCACAACATGGTCGAACAAATGAATGTGGATGCATCCGAAGTTCTCTCCATTCTTGATATCTATCCTCATGGCTATCCAATGAAGATAGGAAAGAACAATCTCCGTGTTGACTTTGACACCCTCACTTGCTCGAGAATCTTCGTGTCTAATTGCTATTGATATTACGAGGACTCGTCCGTATCGAACATGCTCACTCACTCTGCAATGTCCACGAGATCTATATCCAGCAGTTCCGGAACACTATGGAAAGGGTCAAGGGCGGATCTTTGTGACGGTGACTACGAATCACAAACAAGTCACCATTACACCGCAGACTTAAGGGTTGTTCTCCTAATTCACGAAGTCGAACCAACCAAACTATATGCCACACCGTTGAAGAGCTCACTCTCAATTCTTAATCGATATCGGTTATGGCGAGGCTACGAGAGTAATCACCAAGCATTCTCACGTAGAGCTTAAGAGTATTCCTCAACCACGGAGAACTCTCTACATGATCATCACCAAGTTTGTTTACGGTCGTGGCGGTGGCTATGAGCATCCTAAGCTCATGGAACGCAAATATTTTGGGCATTGGTCAACATGAAACACATCGCTATCAAAGCTCGATTTGGGATGACATGATGTCATTTCTCAACAAACTTGGCTCAAAGATTCCCTACATCGGATATACTAAATTGTTGATCCGAGAGCACTTGGACTTCATCCGATATTCCCAAGAGGCTCAATGACCCCGACAATCATGATATGTTGACGGAACCTATTCTATCTGTCGAATCATG
The DNA here is from genome assembly GCA_022545495.1 of Chrysanthemum lavandulifolium. NCBI lineage: Eukaryota > Viridiplantae > Streptophyta > Magnoliopsida > Asterales > Asteraceae > Chrysanthemum > Chrysanthemum lavandulifolium. The sequence continues at coordinate 67,114,342 of CM040240.1, read as the reverse complement.
GAATCTTCTACAAAGAAACAAGGTCTTGTCTTTGCTGATTTCCTTAGCGAAGATGTCGGATAGCTCGAAGCGTACAAAAGGTATATGGGCAGTTAGACAAGGCAAAGTTGGTCATCTCGACGAAAAATCTTCCGGAACACCTGTAAGGAGAACCGAAAAAGGAAGTCTTGGAAGTGTCACAAGTACAGATAGTCGGAGGAATGTTCCAAAGAAGAAACCTATTCAAAGAGGAACCTACCCCTAAGAAGAAAGTTCCTTCTCGGGAAGCCACTCCGATCCCTTCCTCACCGAACCGCAAAGAAAGCTCATGGACGAGGACTCGGAAGCTCTTGACACGGATGAAGAGATCACATACTACAAAGCGCAAAGGATGAAAATCCTTAGTACCAAAACCTCCAAGTCCTCAAACTAATAAAGGAAAAGGAAGACTCACGCACTTGTGCCACATGATGAAAGCTACGAAGATGAAGAAGAGCAACTGGATCAATCATACGGAAGAAGTTTCACATCGTCGACACCTTCAAAAGGTGAAGAATTTGCTAAAGATCAAATGGGTGGCCCCGGAGGATCAAGTGGTCTTGCCACCTCACCGGATCCTCGATACGGTTAATCGACCGGTAGGGATCCGGTGTCACCACTCTTATGCAACAAAAGCGACTGTGGAGGATACTATCGTATATGAGTTTGAGAACCACAGGCGAGAAGTGCGAGAAAGATAAAGATGATGATTATGACAAGTTGCTTACAGGCGGTCCCACGGTCTCGAGAAGGAAACTTCGAACCGCCTAAGGACCCCAAGCCTCCTCATGTCTCCTCCTCATCGGACTCATCATCTCACTCATCACCACCACCATCAACGAAGTCAACCAGGATCCTCATCCAAATCCATTGAAGAAACCATCTAAATCTTGGTTTCTCGGACTCATGAAAGAATTGTGAAAGTTGTCCAAAAGTCGAAAGAAGGACATACTTTACGAAAAGCCGAATTGGTTCACTGACCAAATTCGGTACTTAAATGATGAGAAAGACAAGATGCGAAAAAAGGAATTTGTTCGGAAGTTCATGAAGAGTCATCGTAAGAGGAACCGAACGAAATGATCAAAGGTTACACTAACAAGTACCTTCGGATATCATTCCTAAAGTCCAAAAGGAACCGGAGAAGACGACAGAGATCATACCCACAAGTTTCTTCTCGACCTTTGTCCCGGTGTGACTAGAGAAGTATTTTCGAGACAACTCACTTCTAACATCGTCGCATTGGTTAAACATACAATGGCCAAAGAATCGATCTCTCGAACGAGTTAATCGCTAAACTAGTGATGCAAATGTCAAAGCGATGGAACGTTTACTTGGATGAAGCTAAATTTTTAAAAGTCTACTTGATTTTCAACTCGGATCATCATGAAAGGAGTCGACCGATCAACCCAAACGACCAGAGATGGCGATGATAAGGACAAGGACTCGCACCTAAGCGTCGAAGCGATCGGTGAATCTACTTGATGCCACCTCCTCCACCACGGACTTCTTCTCAACAAAGTCTCCTCCACCCGGTCTTCTCGATAAACCTCGGGACGATTCCGAGTTACCACCCCGACTCAAAAATGTGTGATTACTTTGAGTATACGGGTGGTGACGATGAAGAGGTCCTTGAGCCCGACAACAACCACCTCATCCAAACAAGTGCGAAACCGGTTTCATCATCAAAGCCTTCCAAAAGAAGAAGAAGACGACTCGGCTGAAGTCGTATCATGGCTAGATGACGATAAAACCAAAGAGTTTGAATGGTTCTCCACACTTGTCAATCAAACTCCTACCACGATGAAGGTCAAGACTTGGTGACGGTTCTACATTGGAGCACGCAAAACTTTTGCAAGAAAAGTTCCATGTGAAGAAAATGACGAAATCGAGTTGAGCGAATCAAGAATGAAGCGTTTCAACTTCTACAAGACAGACTCTGAAAGCGCCCGAGGTCGAATATCATCTTGAGAACATCGCTCGAGCTATGTCTAACAACATGGATTGGCTCAATCCGGAAGCAAACATTGACTTCACACAAAGGGACAACCTCCATACTACACCGATTGGACCAAACCCTACCGACCATTGGCGAAGCAAGCGAACCACGGATTCCCTTCGATACTTCTTTAACAGAGACACGGATTTTCTCTTACAGTAGCGATGGTTCGCAAAAATCGCTACATCATTGACTCTTCCATTCCGGTGACTATTTACTCAAACGCATAGCTATCGAGGAGCGTGCAAATCACTTGTTTTCGACAACGTGCAAGCATACGACCAAGATGCATTGTATGGGATTCATCATTGGCACGAACATCAAGAATCTACTACTGTTGCTGGTTGAAGTCTCAACACGCGATGTATAGTTCTAAGGACATCGTGGCCATCAAACACGTTGATCTCAAGTCTAAGTGGGACTACACATTCTTGAAGAATATCATAGTCAAACGACAAGATGAGCAGGACTATGGATTCTCCGAGGTGACTTTGAGAACTTGTCCTCAGCGACATCGAAGACATGTACCTTGCCAAAGTACATGGTCGTATGAGACAATTCTCGATGAAGTTCAACGCAATTTATCAAGTCACTTCTCATCTTCATTAGGCGATCATGATCAAAGAACGTGTGAAGATATCCGGATGGATGTTGAATCTTATCGACGCGTGTCAACCTCACTCCTCCAACGCTTACTCTTCCCGATCTCAACCCGGCTATCTCAATATACACTCATCGAAAACCTTTCGGCATTGTTTACCATAGTGAACTTCAAAGAAATCGCTTAATGGCGTGTAGTGAGCTCCACAAATTGGGGATCATACCTTGAAGTCGGTTAGGGATGGATGGCGTCTGAGTTGAAGGATATCGCTGAAAGTTGGGTCTCTAAGCCGGAATTCTCGGAAAGGAGGGATGTGAGACGAATCATCACCATGATTGATGAGCGGTTGTTCGAAGGGATCGATTCGAGACGATTGGAGAGCTATGTTGGTGGTCGACCGGAGAAACATCACCGGCTTTCAACGCCTGCAATGCACTCTGGGAACATCAACGCACTTCCCGGTACACCTTGAATTGTTTCCTTCACATAATTTTGGATGTGTGATTATATATGTCAATGGCTTGTGCACACATAACGATGTACAACCCGTAATTGTCAAGAAAGGACCACGTAGTGCGCCTCGATGCTACAATCCTTATAAAAGGAGCGAAAGCTTCTTATTTTGAGTAAAACCTATCAAACCTTTCATTTTCAAGGTTTTGCTCAAAAGACAAGTACTTCCCATATGATTTTAAAACCTCAACCGTTTATATCACTAGTTGAGGGAGTATTTGATTTCAAACTTTGTTCACAAATTGTTCATAGTGGTCATCTTCCAACACTTTCGAAATGGTCATATTTATTGTCAACCGTTCAAAAATAACATTTTATATGCCATTTTTTAGGGGAGAAAATTTGTGTGATAAGAAATATGTTGTGCAAAATGCAAATGAATCATGTACCTCGGACTTAACCAACGAATGCGGTACTAAACTGTTTGTAACTCGAAAAGACTTGTCTGGACGGGTAATAATTTCAAGCTAGTTCGCTAGTAATGTAAACGTGTCTCGAAAGGACTTGTCCAAGTAGAAAGTACCATTCGAGAAACTCTTGATGAACATGAACTCACGGTATGACAACCTTTCGAGGTTTGTCTATACCTTCAAGGTAGTTATTAGAGCGAGTTATCACCTAAAAGGCGACAATGTAACTCTTTAACTATGCAACGAACCGTGTCTCATGAGGATTGTCTATCTTGATGGATCAATTCAAAAGTGTCGCTCTTTCCTCACTGTGCATTTAACCATTAAAACTATTAAGCACATGTGGAGGGGAGTATTTATGCAAAACATCATCTCTCACGATGGTTCAAACATGTTTTCATTAACAAACCCTCACGAGAGATATTTTTCACATCTGATGGTTTTAATGGCAAACATAGGTTAGTCATGGAGTTATAAGGTGACTAAGGTTAGGAATAACAGTCCTATGATCCACCAAAGCCGGAGGATCTACCCAAGGACACTACCATTAGTTAGTGTTAGAAGTCCTTAGGAATGATTGTAAAAGGAGAAAATGAGAATCGGAGAAAGAAGGAGTTGAAGAATCAAAAGAAATGTAAAGTAAAGGGTGAAAAGAAAGCGACCCTCAGTTATTCAACTTAGGGCACGGACAGGGTTCAATTCATATACTCTTGGTTGTCACTTAGTGACACCGGTATGAAGATTAAAAGTCGTCATGGACCCGATGGCGCATGCACTAAACCTTCTTAGCCACTCAAGTTTTTCTCAATGAAACTTGTTTCATTCTCACAGGGAACCCTACGTAAACTATTGGCTTTCTCTTGAGATCGTGGTATTGAAGAAGGAGACCCTCTCCTAGTCTCCACTCGGAAAACCAAAGCGCACTATTGAGTCTAGAGCCACGAGATTCATCAAAAGATCTCTTAGGAACACTTGACATTTAATCACTTGATGATCAACAAATAAGATCATCGATTGGTTCATATCGAGTCCTTCAGATCTTAGCAATCGTCGAGAACATTTATGAGAGGTTCACATCGTGATCCTCGGTGATTGAATGGAAACTCCCGCCGGGTCAACATCAAACGGACGACAGCGGTGTCATTTCCAGTAACTCCCGTGGATTACGCGAGTGTGTCTCAAACGGTCTGATCGTGAGGTGATGCTTGGTGTACCTCGGCGACTCATCTGAATCGTAGATGTACCCGGTACATCGCGTTATCTCACTTGTGGGACTCCGGTTCGAGAAAGGCCTTTGTAAGAATTAGAGTTGTGTTTTCACACTATCTTGTTAACACTCTCGAAATTTAAACTTGTAAGTCTCGGAAACCGCTTATTACTAACCGTTTGACATGTTTTCTTCTTATGGAAGCTTGGAGCGGAATGATCGTCTTGATTCTTCTCATGCTCACGCCAACATCATCACTAATGGAAGTTCTATTCAACAACAACACAACCGTCGAGAATGATTCATCGTCAAACCAAAGAATCTACAAAGTCAAAACTTAAAGAACTTCATCAACATTGAATTCCAACGTCAAAGAGCGTGTGAGCATGTTGAAGAATGACGTGGAGACACTAAAGAGCGAAAGGAGACACGAAAGAGGCATCATGGAGACAACAACATACTATCACTTTCACCACAAAGAACAATGATCAAAGAACAAAGTTAAAGATGATGTCGAAGCATAAGCTGTTCAAAGATAACTATCTCTACACCTGGGAGATTGTTCGAATCAAGGCAATTCCTCTCACAAGAAAGAAGAATGTCGAAGATGTCACAGACTACTATTACATCAACGCCTTCACGTTTACATTCATATATACTTGAGGGAGATTGTTGGAATCACTCCTAAACGATATTTCAAGTATTTATATTTCATATGTAATAGGTAGCTTTATTATGGCCTTTATGTTTGTTTAAGGTCAAGCTTATGTAGAAGGCCCATAAGCTTAGGCCCAAGCCCAATAAGGAATAGGGAAGGAGAGGAGTGTTGCCTAGCTCCTTGCCTATATAAACTCATGTAATAACCCTCACTGAGGGTTGGTTGTTCAAGTTCTTTTCTTTCACTCACCTCCTACGCCTAACCGTATACTATATTGTGTGTGTGTGTGTTTGATACTTGTTCAATCGCCTTATCTCTTTCTCTATAACTTGTGTTTGTAAAACTAGTGACCTAACAATACTTTCTCTCTATCCACACGATTTTACATTGTAGTTTCTATTATTTGTTTTTTAAACTAACTTAAAATCGGCAAAACTATTCAACCCTCCCTTCTAGTTTTCCACACTCTCTATGGTCTTAAACAAGCCCCAAAGGCTTGGTATGATAGACTCAAATCATTTTTAATCAAAAATGACTATACCATGGGGTTAGTTGACAATACACTTTTCACAAAGAAAAGGACTCACAAATAATTATTGTTCAAATATCGTGAGCGATATTATATTCGGATCGACTTGTCAAGACATGTGTGATGATTTCTCAAGAATCATGCATGATGAGTTTGAAATGAGTATGATGGGAGAATTAAGTTTCTTTCTTGGTCTACAAATCAAACAACTAGAAGATGGTATCTTCTTTAATCAATCAAATACATAAAAGAAATGCTAAAGAAATTCGGATTAGAAGAGTCAAAACCAATAAGAAGACCAATGTCATCTGATACCAAACTCACCAAAGATGAATACGGTGAATCCGTTTATAACACCAAATACCGTGGCATGAATGGTAGTTTTCTCTACCTTACGGCTAGTCGGCTGGATGATATCATGTTTAGTGTATGTCTTTGTGTTAGGTTTCAAGAAGACCCTAAAACTTCACACCTAGAAGCCGTCAAAAGAATATTTAGATATATTAAGGGTACTACTCAATTGGGATTATGGTATCCCAAGGGGACGAGGGTAGAAACTATTGTATATGTGGATTCTGACCATGCAGGTGATTATGTTGATCGAAAAAGTACAAGTGGTGTTTGCACTTTCATGGGGTGTTGTATCTTGGTTCTCAAAGAATCAAACGGCATTGGCCATGTCAACAACCAAAGCCGAATATGTCTCCGCCGGCAAAGCATGCCAACAAGCACTATGGATGAAACAAGCGTTAGTTGACTACGACATCCATCTAAGTGACATTGCCATTTTATGCTACAACAAAGGTGCTATTGATCTAAGCAAAACTCCGGTGTTGCATTCGTACCAAGCATATATAGATCCGTCATCACTTCTTAAGAGATAATGTTCAAAAGGGGAACATTTCAATTGAGAAAGTGTCATCCGAAGACAACATAGCCGACGTTCTCACCAAACAGTTGAAGCGGGAACAATTCAACTTGATTCGTCTAGGTCTTGGTCTTATGGAACAATTGTCGTGAAATATTTTCATTCTACAAGGTACGTAAACATTTTCCTTACCTTCTTTTCTGAGTCTAGGATCTCTATTTCACACAACTCACAAACAATATGGGGATTTATTTTCAAAACTCAAGATAATTTTTTTTCTATACAAGAAATTATTCGAAATATTTTCTATAAAGATATTTCTCCCCGTATCATTTTCCTTAAATCACTCTCACGTCTAGAAAAAACATTTTCTTTCATTATTAATACAAAGTAAAAACCTTTTTCATTGCATCTCATGTCTTTTGAATGCTAAAGGGAATACATAACTAATATATGTTTTCGGGTACATTCAATTAAGCAAAAATGAATTAAGGAGCACTCGGGTTATCTCACATAAATATATATGCTTTTTCACTTCTTTGTTTATTTTTCCTCTTTAAAAGCTATCGAGATAACCGCAACTCCACATGGTTTTCATATAGGCACACACTAGGCACTATTGTTTCCAAAAGCATAATTTTCAACTGCCTGAGAATACCAGTTCCACGGATCCCAGCATTTATGCTGGACGGATCCTGTGGTTAGATCCGTGGAAACCGTGCCACAGTAGCCAAAATTTTCTTTTATTTTTCTCACTTTGGCTAGAAACTGTCATATTTTCAACATTTTAGCGTTATCACTAATGAATATGTTACTTAATGCTTGTTTTCTCATGATCACATGCCTTAAATTCATATCTAATCATTAGATTATAGTTCACATTTTGGTTTTAGCATTCATTGAAATGCATTATTTGCTCTATAAATAAGGTTCCAAAATGCTTGCATATCCATCACTTTCAACCTCACAAACAATCATCATCATGTCACCCAAAAGATCCTCAAACATTGATGAACCATCTAGTGAAAACAACCCTTTTCAAGAAATCCAAAACTTCATCCTACACCTTCCGTAGTACCACCACCAACCAAATCTAAGAGAACTGCACGGATTAGCATCCGGCCTTGTTGCTTAGCTAAACCCTTATCAAAAAGCCCATCACCAACTACTCATTCTCCACCAAATGACTACAATGTAGCACCTCCAGCATCCCCCACAAGCTCATCACCACATTCACCTAACGAGTCTCAACTTGACACCCAAATCACCCTAGCGGAACTCCTTAAGACTCCAAAAACAATTCCACTACCCGTGTCTAGTCCACCACCTAAAAAACTACCCAACTAGCCTCCAACTTAAACCCAAAAGAAATAGTCTTTTTAACACCTCCAACATCTCCAAATACATGCTATAAAGAGCTTGAAACATCACCACCTCTACCTCCCATCACCTTACAAGAACATCTAGGTTATTATCCACCACCACTCACCAACATCGTGGACTTTGATCCATATTTTCCAATATTTCCACCACCTATTCCGCACTCTAAAAATCAAACCTACCTGGAAACCATCCACCAACACATCCCTCACCATCTCTCTTGCAAACATTGTCAATCCACTAGGGATCTCACAATGGAAATAAGGGACGAGATGCGGTTCATACTCAACCATATCCTTGATCGCATCAACATTATCACTCACCAAAACTTCCATAATTAACCCATATGCAAGCATGGAAGGAATGATAATAATATTTTCTAGTTTGTTTCTTTTCTTTTGAGTCATTTTAAAGAACAATTCTTGTTCTTAGTTTTACATTTGTATGTGGCATATATACCACTACATTTTGATATTTTATTATAAGGCTTTGTTTACGTACCTTGGCTTTCTATCTTGTTTCTCATCTTATACAAGATTATATTACATGTTACTACTAACATTTTTTGTAGGTATTATATTTTCTCATTTGACGCCCAATTCTAGGGGGAGCTAGTGCTTTGTGGATCATACTTATTTTTATTCCACAATTTATTTCTTCACTAGGCTCACTTTTTGTTTCGACAAAAGGGGAGAAAATAAAACTTACATATACTTTCAAACGTACATCTAATCTTAAGTTTTACTCATCATAACATTATGTTTGTCATCAACAAAAGGGGAGATCGATAATACAAATAAACCGTAAACGTTTATTCATATTTAGCGATCTCGTTATGTTTTGTTGATAACAAATATAAAGTTATCATAAGTAAAATTATAAGATTACATGTTATTTTTGTAAAGTATATACATTTGGTCATTCACATAAAATGATGTAATAATTTATTTGTTGTAATAGTTTATGTAATATGATGGGTAATATCCAAGACCCATGACCCATACCCATGGAGCTAATCCATAACCCATGACCCATTGCATGACATCATGCATGAAAGCATGTTGGGAATTATCCATGACCAATGACCCAATGTCCATGACCCATGACCCAAGACCCATGACCCATTGTCTAGATATATTGTATCTTGTTGGGTACCCATGACCCAATCTCCATGACCCATGGCTCATACCCATAACCCGTTTTGCAACCCAAAATCCGGACTGGTATAACCCAGACTACCGGGTCCCTAGTTTTGCACTGGCCGGATCCCCCAAGTGCGGGATCCGCCGGAACCGTGGGACAAAAGGCTTTTTGTGCCTATAAATAGTGAGCCATTTCTTCATTGTTACTCACCCTTTTTCTTACAACTCTCTCATCTATTATCTCACTATCCTAACCTCTGATCATTTGATCATTCATGTAGTTCTTCTATCTTTTGTTGTGATTCTCATATAGGTCCTTCTCAAAGGCGAGATCACGCTATACTACAAGTCATCCAAGCAAAGGGTCCTTGATTGATTTGTTCATCCACAAGATTTATGTAGCAAGATCTTGTAATTCATATTTCACATAGTTGTTGTGTAATAGTTGTGTAAGGTTTGGTTCTACCTCATGGAAGAACTTCGGTATTTAGCTTTGTGCGGAAAAAGTGTAGCGACATTGTGAGGCTTCTCCACCGTGTTAAAGGAGCTTGTTGACATAGTTCTTGAACTCTCGAGTAGGGTACTCGGGAGTGGAGTAGGCAAGGAAGGTGTCCTTGTAAATGAACCACTATAAATCACTTGTGTCGCTACTTTCTATCCTTTACTTTACTTGCTTTCATTATTTACTTTACTTATTATTTTATACTATCCATCTATCCATACGAGTTCACATAAGATCGAATATAAATCTTTGAAACTAAAATTAAAATCGGTAAAACTATTCAATCACCCCTTCTAGTTTTCCACATGTTCCTTTACTCTTTATATTTTGCATTACTTACTTATATGCTCGTCTATCAATATCCAACACACAATCTAAATAGATTGACATAAGTCGATATAAATACTTTAAAACGAAGTTTTAATTGGTAAAACTATTCAACCCCCCTTCTAGTTTTCCACACATAGCATTTTGTACTAAAGTTTCAACTGTTCTTTCATTGTTTTTGAATATCCTTGTGTTTCTCTCTTGCCACACAAAGTAGATTGCTGCACCCAGAACCAATATCCTAACTATACTCCATATGTTTCTGTTGGCTTTCAAGGTTGGGAACTCTTCAATAATATTTTTCCAATTGAATGAGAAATGTTTGTTAATTAAATTATGCAACTCATTCCACACTTTATTAGTATAAGGGGATATGAAAAACAGATGCTCATGGGAATCAAGGCATTGTTTGCAGAAAACACATTTCATATAACCATTTGGAATCCATACTGCAATTCTATCTTGTGTCATAAGCCTTCCTTGAACTGCCATCCAAAGGACAAATGAGTGTTTAGGTATACTTTGTGGAAACCAAACCAAAGCATTCCATAACACTTTATTACCATTGCAGCATAAATCCTTCCAAACCATTTTTGTTGCAAAATCTATTTTGTGCCCTGTATTAGTTATCCATTCAACTTTATCCAAGGCATCATTAAGCAGGGTAGGGATTTGTACATTATTAAGGTTAGGAAATTTGATAAACTACTCCATAGGCCAACACCAGGTACCATTATTATTCAACTTGTCAACTGTGCAGTCACTTTTAAATCTTGCATTACAGATCTCCCTAGCAGATATGAACTCACTCAAAGGACCTTCATTGCACCATCTATCATACCATGCTGAAACTATCTTGCCATTACCAAGCCTATAAACAACATGCATCCTAACTTTCTCCCTAAGCTTTAGGATATTGTTCTATCCAGTACTGTTGTTATTATCTTGTGGCACTTCCTATATATTTCTCCCTTTCAGTTTCTCCACATTTATCCATTTAACCCACAAGGTATCCTTTTTTTGCAGCAATGTTCCAAAGGTGTTTCATAATCAAGACTTCATTCCATATCTGTAAATCCTTAATTCCCAAACCACCCTGATCCTTAGTTTTGCATATGTTTGCCCATGAAATCTTAGCTTTACCCTTGGTTAGATCCCTTTGACACCACAAAAACCTTTTAACAACTTATTAATTTCCTTTACAATTGTTTTGGGTAGTACGAAGACAGAGGCCCAGTATACTTTCATTGAGGATAGAATTGAAGCTATCAACTGTAATCTTCCTACATAGTAGAGTTTTGTTCCTCCAATCTTGCACTCTACTTCTAACATTCTCAATCAATGGCTTGCAATCATTTACCCTTGGTTAGATCCCTTGACACCACAAAACCTTTAACAACTTATTAATTTCCTTTACAACTGCTTTTGGGTAGTACGAAGACGAGGCCCAAAGATACTTGCATCGAGGATAGAATTGAAGCTATCAACTGTAATCTTCCGCATAGTAGAGTTCTGCTCCTCCAATATTTCACTCTACTTCTAACATTCTCAATCAATGGCTTGCGTCATTAGCTTAGTTTTTTTGTTATCACTTGTACCCCTAAATACCTAACATGCAATTTCCCAATTGTGAAAGGAAGAATTTGCACTATTCTTTCTTGTTCAGGTATTGATAACCCACCAAAGAAAATAGTACTTTTCTGCATATTGACTTCCATGGCCATAGTGAATAGGTAAGATGAAATTAGGTCTCCCCGCCTTAACCCTCTACCTCCATTAACATACCATATACTTTCACCATTGGCATTCAAAGTAAATTTGGTAGTAGTGACACATGTCATGATCCATCCTACCATTATAGTAGGTACTTTTTGAAAGGTTTATGGATAATTATTAATATTAGTATGACCGGATTCGAACTCGATACTTCGGGATTGCACACATTACGTATGAGAGTTGATGTTAATAATTAATATATAAAATGTTATTATTAATTATTAGTCACGAAATAAAACATAACGATAGTTAAATATTTAACGAGGTTTGGTTAACGGTCGTTAAATATAAACTACGAGGACTAAGAATGAAATTAGTGGACAAGAAGGATCCGAATCCCTTTGGGATGGCTTGGCGGTCGTGGGCTACCCAACCCAAGGAGGTGGGATTTCTTGGTCACCAAGTTTTGAGAAACTATAAATACAATCCTCGTATTCATTATTCTCCTAACCTGGATCACCAATATACCTAATTTCTCCTCTTCTTCCTCTTTCTTTTGTGGCGGTCGAATACCCCTCACCATAAGGGTTTCGATTTTGCTTAACTAAAGAAACAAGTGTTTGGTTTTATTTGTGATTCAAGGAACTAGCTTTTCACATCAAATCGCTAATAGTGCGTGTGTACAATAACGAAGGACAAGCACGCTTGAGCTTGTATTCTTGGTGGTCGAGTTTTGGTTGGGTCGAATATAATAAACCCTAAGTTAGGGTTTTGGGTTTTTGTTCTTGTTCTAATCATCGTTTGATTCTTGAATTGCTAAAAGGTACGCACTTTCTTGTTCGGTTAATTACTTACGATATTATTCCTAATTACTTCACGCATGCTTTGATGATGTTATTTGATTTTAAATAATTGTTATGAGTATGAAATCCCACAGTGGCATCACGAGTAGTTAATATGATGTAATTAATTACCAAACACATAAAAATTAAATCTTTTGATTATATGCATGCTTTTATGGCTTCTAGGTTTTGAATTGAAACCTAATTTTTATTATAGGGTCGATTACCCTTATTTTAATTAATTAGGTTTTAATTTTGTAAAACTTGTAGAAACCCTTGGATTGCATGCTAATTTTATGTGGTTTATTAATGAATAATTGTTATGTGACATGTAATATGCGTATCTTGGGTGATAATTGTTATGGGAATCTATGGTGGAACATGCATGTTTTGCCATGGAGTATTGTTTTTGTTTATTGATTAATTGTTAAGTGATACACACATGTTTTATTTATTTAATAATTATTGAATTGGGAAGACCTCAATTATAACTAATAAAATTCGTTATGTGCTAATTGGTATACTATTAACTTCGACTACTTAATCGACTTGTCGATGTATGTGGCTCATCTTCTTCTTGAGATGAAAGTCCTAGTTAATGTATGCATTTATTTACTGACTAAATTGTTATTAGAGTTTATTGAAATAATTATGCATGTGGCTAATTGTTTTTGCATATGTTAAAATTGTTTAGTTATATGTTTATATTATTTGAGTGTGTTTAATTTTATTAAAATGCTTTTTGTTTGTATATTGTTTGACATGTTAGTAAGCAAAAGGGTTTTTATGAATAGAAAATTAAATGGACTAAATAATGGTGACCGATTTGTCATCTAAGAATTATTCTTGAACTTTTAATCGATTGATGCGGTTGTACTAAATGGTTAGAACGGCTCACCCACTAGAACAAACTATAAAGGGGTTATTTAAGAAGTGAGCACGCCTCTCCGAATGGATGTCTAAGGTTATGCCTCGGCGCTTACTGGTCCTCTCCCTCGTGAGTTCGATTGAGCTACCTAGTATAACCATTCTATGTACGAAGCATCTTAGTGCAAAGTTGTAAGTTTCTCAACGATCGATTAAAACTTTGTAGAATTTAATCTTAGCAATTAAAATCTTATGTAAGGTTTTGAAAATATTTTGTTATAAAGTTGTATGCATGCTTCTTTATACATAAGTTTTGATTACACGTCAAAATTGTACCCTTTAAATTTAAGTTTATGCCATCTAATGATATGAAACACTTGAAGTTGTAATTTAGTTATGTGAGACCTTGATCTAGATTACAATAACAAGGTGAATTATTTTGTTGTGTGAGACCTCGACTAATGATTTGCGGTTTCTAAATTAGACAACTTAATTAAGTTAGTTAGTGAGACCTATGACTTAAGGCATAAGATGGGATAAAACATGCTTACATTTTGCATTAATTGTTTTGGCAAAATTGTAAATCCCATAATTTTGGAATTGAAAACTTGTTTGTCAATTATCGTTTTCAACGATTACCTATTCTATACTTTCATCACTAGCGAGATCAACTCGATGTGGTGAAACTATGATAATGAGGATCCAAAATTCAAGGAAAATTCTATGGTTAATATGAAATTGACCAAGGTATTTTATTTTCTTGAAAGATTTAATTATCGAAAATACTAAAAATTGAATTTTGTTAATTCTTTTGATTGTATTAATGCAACATTAAACCGTAAACGTAGTTTGGGCTTTGGTAAATTGATCTAGTTCTGTTTTCAAACGAATGTTTGATCAAGAAAAATTTACTAAAAGACTAACATAAACTCTTTTCCATGAAAAAAGAGTGTGACTCAATCCTATTCCTCGCATAAACAAACGAATGTCATGGTGTTTATCTACTATATGATGTTGTTCTATGCACAAGTGGGAGAAGTATTTATTGTGTGCAAAGGAACAACACATACAAATATGATTAATGGATTCTCTTGAGTAAGAGATTAACGTTCTTATAAGATTGACTTGTTTAGAATATGTGTCAAGATTATAACATAGACTACTTTTATGTCTTATGTCATTCAAATCATAGAAACACTTGAAGTTACATTTTAGTTTAAGTGAGATCTTGGCTAGATTGTAATCTCAAGGTAAATCTCCACTTGTCGTGGGATCGGGCGTGGATGCTTTTACGCTTTCTTAAGTTGGACACTTCATGGAATGACATAATTAAATAAAGTAATACTATCTTAAATATTTATGTATTTTTAGAATGACATAAATAGATAGAGTAGTACATTAACTTGAAAATAAATTAATTGAAACATTATGTGGTGTTCATAATTACTTTAAATTATAAATGTTTATGTGTGATAAGTGCTTATTCACTCATCATTTTACCCATCTAAGCCCACAAAATGTCTAAAACACCGAAATATAACCAATTATGCTACAGATATCCTTGACCGTGTTTTTATGTATTTCGTGTACAAAGATCAGAAACAGGAAAAACGGATGAAATGAGCTTGGAATGGAAATCGTGTATCATGGACGGAGTCGTGAGTGGATTTTCTACATTTTTGGATCACGGAGACATTTTTGGAGTGAGTGGGAAAACAAACTAAAACCGAACCCCAACCCAAAATTACCTTCCTATCCTTTACCCGAACCCAATTTACTATTTTACCCTTAAAACGTTTTTCACTAAAAACAATTATTTTTATTTTTAACCATTTTTTATTTACAACACTTATTTTTATTAAAACCAATTTTATTTAAAACCTTTTCATTAAAAAAAAAAAAAAAACAATTAACACTTTTAAAACCAAAACACCTTACCACTTTAACCCCTTTAACACTTGAACCACCCACAAACCTTTTAACCCATTTTTGTTTTCACCCTTATTACCCATGAGTTGAGATCCACGTAGAACTCATATTTCATTATATCCAAATGGATAGTCATGTAGTCCATTTTTATTTAAATCATATTCCACCTTTTTTTAAAACAATATCTCTCGCAAACCAGAATCTTCGCGTACAAAATACATATCATGGCGAGAATTAAATTATCTTTCATGATATGCATTGTTATATCTTTAACAAACATTTTTTTCAAAATTCGTCAGAAAAATCATATATGATTTTTACTGAATCATATATGATTTTAAAAATCATGTATGATTCGATTTTCTGAATCATATATGATTTTTACAATCATATATGATTCTCAAAAATCATATGTGATTCAGAAAATCGAATCATATATGATTTTCACAAATCATATATGATTTTTGTTGGCGAAATTTTGAAAAAAAATTGTTAAAAATATATAAGAGTGCGTATCTATAGAAAGATAATTTAATTCTCATCATGATCAGATAATTTTATCGCAGAACGATTAACGGTTTGCGATATATTAATTTTTAAAAAAGGTGAAAGTTATCATAATAAAAAATGAATGGTATTATTAATTGATTGATCATAGTAAATTTTGCCTATATTGAACTTTTCCTATTACCCATTCATATCCAAACAAAACCGAAAACTAAGCCAAACAATTTACCCGCCAAATTCATCCCCTTGTCCTGTTCTTCCCTGTCACAATCCTACACTGATAACCAAAAACATTCAAACCCCACACCCACATGGCTCAAGTGACACTTTGGCAATCCTCTCATACCCCATTGGTGTCAAGATAAAGACAAAGTGTGGATGGCTCAGATTCAACTTCTTGGACTCCAAGGTTTGAGATCAACGGCTGTAAATGAATTGGGAAAGCACTTTTGGACATCAAGCTCAACTATCTCACAAACAAAGCACAACTGAGACCAAGACAGAAGCAGGAAGACCCCATATTGTAGTATAAATAGGCATTTAGGATAAATGAAAAACTTTGTCTAGAATTTCTTAGTTCTAGTCCCATTTACTTTAATTGTAATTTCCTTTTATGTAATCTTTAAATTCCGTTTGAGTTCAGTTGAAATTTTAAGTTTGAGTTTTATTGTAATTTCTTTTTTTTTTAAGTTTTCAAGTTTTTATTAGTGCTTATCAGTTCCTTTCCAAAGTTCATGAGTTTTTGTATGCTTCTTACTGCTTGTTACATGTTTAATGGGTCATGAGATCAGTTTTAAACAAGAACTCCAAGTTTCTTTTTACCACCAAATCAGTTTTTCTACATTTCTGTCCTAAAAAGGTGTTTGGCACAGTCTTCACTTTTCTTCTAAAAACTGTTTTTACCTTTTCTTTCAATTCAATCAGCTTCATTTGTTTACTTTTAGTAGATTTTAATCAAAATTTGGCATTTCCACAAAGTCTTTAAGTACCTAAGCTTGTTTTCCCAAAACATTTATTGTTAACTGTTTTTTAGAAATCAATAGGTTAGATTCTTGTTTAAGCTTCTTTAGTTGAATTTTTTGGTTCATACTTGCTTCAAATAGGTTTATATACATGCCCACAATCTGGTCTTAGCCCCTTGTTAGTCAAGAAACCAAATTTACCCATTTTGAAAAAATTTGCATTTGCCAAGATTCTGTTAAACAGCCCTTTTGCAGCCCCCTAAATTACGCTCATATATGCTTGAATGATGCTCCAAATTGTTTTTTTTAGTACCTTGCTATATAGGTTATACATGTTTTAGCTTATTGAAGCTTTTTGGCTTGTTGGTTAGCTTAGAAATAAGCTAGAAAGTAGCCCACCTAGGCTGCTTTAGCATCTGTTTGCAACAGCAGGCTTGCACCTTATTTTTTGGCTTATCATGTACTTATCTACTGCTTATTTAGTCTCCCTTAAATGCTTCTCCCTTAAATGCTTTTAGTTAGTTAGAATAGGACTTGTTAGGTTTTAGCTTTTTACAAGCTTTATACAAGCTTAGTGTAGCTTGTTTTCGCCTTTTGTTTTCCCTTCTCCCAAACAGCCCTTTAGCTTCTTCTTTTTTTTTTTTTCTCTCGAACTGCTGCTGCAACAGTTTATTTCAGCCTTTCAAAGGTTGATTTTGTTGTAAAAAGTACTTGTTTAAATCCTTAAATTAGTTTTGTAAAAGAAAGTTTCAAAAATAAATAAACAGCCTAAAAGGGGTCTCCTACGATTCGAACTCAGGACCTCCTGCATACCCTCCCACGACACAGCACCAACACATCATAACCAACTGCCCTTGGGTCTTCCTTTGGTTATTTCCTGCTTAATTAAATCTTTAAGGAAGATTGTACTTTTAATTTATTAGCTTATTTCCTTTTTTTTCTTAGCTTATTTCCTTAAGCAATGGTACAATTTCTTATTTTTCTTAGATCCTATGTCATTCAAAGTATTTTCTGTAGTTTTTGTAGAATTTTCCAAAAATGTTTAATATTTTTTTATTAATTAATTAGTTTAAATTTGTTTTTAATTCGTAATAAATAAAATAAAAGTCGAAAAAATACCCGGCTTTTTCCTAAAATTATTTTTATTCGTTTAGAATGTAGGAAAATTAGTTTTGCACCCGTAGGCTTTAAATTGAATAATTTTCACTTTTGAAGCTCGGGATTAGCCCGGGTTTTCACGTTTTTTAGTTTTAGCACCCTAGGACTTAGTTTAGCTTCGTTTCATTGTTTCTTATTCTTATTAGTAGTTAATTTAGTTATTTACTCTGTTCCCGTCCCTTATTTTCATTCTCGTTCTTTAATTTGTAGAAAACATAATCAAAAACCAAAATCCCGAACAATTCAAGCATTTTAATAACGAACCTCAAACGTCACCGTCAATTCACACCTCGTTGGGAAACGACCCGGGTAATCACTTCCCCGGTACTTATTTCGTATTTGGTATATTTCTACTAAATCAATGTGTTTCTTTGTAAATTCATAAACATGAAGTCTTTTCATTATTACAAGACATATAATATAAAGTAATACGTTAACTTGTTATGTCTTCTTATTAAGACATAAAGTCATTGGTAAATGTCTTATAACGTATAATGAGATTATAACTGTTTATGTTTTCTAGTTGAGACATGGACATGAAGTGACTTGATCAAAAGTACTTGTGTTATAAAGCATGCAATTGGCTTGGAATTTTATTTTACCACTAAGATGTTTTAATTGGTAAATAGGTAAGCAAAAGGAATATGTTTATCTTACATATTGTTAGATTGTCTTACAAAGATTAATTCTAATGAAATATTGTATGTATAAGGAATGTTCGATTAGAAGAATCAAATATTTGTTATATTGTTTGATTCAAGATAACTATATCTTCTTTTCTTCCAAAAGTTATCAAGGTTAGAAAATTGAGTATTGATTGGATATACTTAATAAAACTCAAACCTAGAAGATTAATAAGACACCATTTTCGTATGGAATGTGATGAATCACATTGAGTCTTATATTGAAGTTTTGATTTGTTAAAACTACTTATGGAGTAGGTAATTATTGAACAAGATTTACGAACTGTTAATGTGATTTGTAATATCCCAAAAGAAAACAATTTAGTGTTGTTCTAATTGCTAAAGTATTTATAGATAGTCTTTAAATTACAAAAGCAAGTGAGAGTTTTGTTTAGATCTTGAAGAGATTAAATTACAATTACAAAACACATAATCTTCTAAAGCATACTAGTGAATATCATGATGAGGTCATATATGATATACCTCAAAATGATGGAATTCTCATTCATAGATCCGCAAGGATATCTCAGATATTTGATATGATGAGAAATATGAATTACAGGATCATGGTAAACCTGTTAATCATAATGATATATTACCTAACATTGAATTGTGGTAAATTATTCATACTATGAATGACAAGATGTTGTTCAAAGAGATAATCAACTTTGTTTATCTTAATAAAGATGAGTTTCTTCAAAGGAAGGAAAACCCTAGCGGTTTAAATTCTTTGTGTAGGAATCATATGGACAAAATTGTACATGTGTTTAATGCATGGCTTGACAAGATTATTAATCACATTTAAGCGATTAATCATGATTGAATATTCTTTCCTTGGCACATTAAATATATAATGATTATGATTGTCATACTTAATTTCATTTATATGAAATCGACAATGAAAATCAAAAACTCTTTGTTGTGTGATTACTTTTAGAGGACGATAAGTAATACAAAGGAGTTTTATGAATTCATAATCTTTGGAAATGTACAAAAGGCAAGAATTCATGAATGGATATATGCATGCATCTAGAGATGATTCTTATGTTTAACTATTAAATCAAAGTTTGGTTTAAAAATTAAAATAAGATAATTTCTAAGTATTCCTGAAAGCTAGTGGGAGTATTATGTTTCTTTTCTTTAAAATCTTATATGATGTGGGTAGTAACATTCCATCTAAGATAAAATGTTAAGTTCGGTTTGAAATGGAACTTCACTTGAAAGATTTAGAAAATAAGACATACAACCTTGGAATATATGTTTATAATTAATAAACATGTGGGTAAAATAAATGAGTCTAATAGAACATGATATATCATTTGGAAAATGGATATGTAGAACATGAAATAAATCTTTGTTTGACATAAGGATTTTTCATGTACATCATGTTACTGTTGTATCATGCTTGAAGGCAAGATGATTTGACAACATTGATATCTAATGAAGTTATTAGAATGAATATTCTAATAGAATATGTTTGAACCTAGAATTACATTCCTCACCGGAATTGCTCTCAAAATTCTATAGATGAGCAATACAACAATTGTTACAGAATTGTCATAGCCAACAAACTTGAAAGTTTGGAAGGCATCAAACATTACAATCGTGGATATTGAAGTTTACGAAATTTTAAATAGCATATTGTTGTTTGTATACAATGATGCTAGTATAATTGAGATGACACTCAATACTAGTCATGGGAGGATTTCATCCTTATGGATGGCCATGTGAACTAGTTGTGCTCAACTAAGAGCATAGTTGCATTATACAATAAAGAATAAGAATACTTTAAACTTTAAAATGTTTGAAAGTTTGATTGTCATAAATTGGTGCTTGAGGATGTCACACACTTTATGAAATATTATGTGGCAATATCAAGATATTTTGAATATACACATACAAGAACTTCACTAGTTGAATTCTTAAGATAAGTATTCTCAAAATTCGATAGATCAAAGTTAGTTGAAATTATGCCTTGTCAACAAGTATGATTGTCATTACTTGAGACATAATTCATTAACCGATATTATCATGCATTGATCTATTTAGTATTTGGATAAGGGATGTTTTGAACAAATATTATTTAAATGAAATAAAATATTGGTTATGTTTATTTTCATTTTCTTAATATTATATCCTATATTTGCATGTTTAATCCGTGAATAACTTATGTTATTCTAAATAGTCCGTTGTCGATTAATGATGTGGAACGTCATTGAATTAAGACAAATTTGAGTTTTGGTAGAATATACTTTTAAAAGTATATTGATCGCGTGGACATACCAGATTCACATGATATTCAATGAATTGAATATAGGACTCATCCCAACTTTACATGATGATACTTTTGGATTTTTGTCATTAAGTATATCATGAAGTGTTTATCCTCGGACTTGAGATACCGGATAACCGATATGAATGTAGTGCATTTGTGTAAGATAGTCTAACGCTATCCGTAATCGGTAGTTATAAGGGCTATTTTCGGAAGTGTTGCAAAGTTCATGAGTTATGTTTGTAGTCAAGAATTTGTTCATTTGAATTTGTTTCAAAGCATAATACTATATTTGGGCCCTCGTAGGGTTGACAAGATGTTTGTATGGCCATACCCAAGATCTATCCGGAATACGTTCGGATGATTTGGTAATCTAGTTCAATCGAAATATAACGAAAATGAATGTTAACTTATGAAATGACTTGATCCATATTCATAGTTAATGTAGTATTAGTAACAAAATAATAAGTAAAATGATGAATCATTAAATGGTTTTTCCGTGAGACCATACTCGATTTGATCTGGGGGCGTTGGCGTGTGAAAGCTAGACTAACCAATGTCATTACTATATTAAGTAATATCCAAGTGGGAGCCGAAGGTTTATGGATAATTATTAATATTAGTATGACCGGATTCGAACTCGAGACTTGAGATTGCACACATTACGTATGAGTTGATGTTAATAATTAATATATAAAATGTTATTATTAATTATTAGTCACGAAATAAAACATAACGATAGTTAAATATTTAACGAGGTTTGGTTAACGGTCGTTAAATATAAACTACGAGGACTAAGAATGAAATTAGTGGACAAGAAGGATCCGAATCCTTTGGGATGGCTTGGCGGTCGTGGGCTACCCAACCCAAGGAGGTGGGATTTCTTGGTCACTGGTTTTGAGAAACAATAAATACAATCCCTTGTATCATTATTCTCCCAACCTTGGATCACCAATATACCTAATTTCTCATCTTCTTCCTCTTTCTTTTGTGGCGAATACCCTCACCATAAGGGTTTCGATTTTGCTTAACTAAAGAAACAAGTGTTTGGTTTTATTTGTGATTCAAGGAACTAGCTTTTCACATCAAATCGCTAATAGTACGTGTGTACAAGAACAAAGGACAAGCTCGCTTGAGCTTGTATTCTTGGTGGTCGACTTTTGGTTGGGTCGAATATAATAAACCCTAAATTAGGGTTTTGGGTTTTGTTCTTGTTCTAATCATCGTTTGATTCTTGAATTGCTAAAAGGTACGCACTTTCTTGTTCGGTTAATTACTTACATATATTATTTCTAATTACTCACGTGCATGCTTTGATGATGTTATTTGATTTTAAATCATTGTTATGAGTATGAAATCCACACTTTTAGAAACTATTCAATCATTAGCTTTGTTGCATAAAGAACATAACATCATTTTACTTGGATACCATATCACCAATCAATCTATATTGTGTCGATAATCTTTCCTATATAAGTGTATAATAATATTTAGTTACTCATCGTTGTCAATACTTTTTGTCTATTATTTATTTAGTTTCTACGCAATATATATGTTGTATTACTGTCCATAGTTGCAATAAAATTATTGACTGTGTTTATGGTTATGAAAATCCTAATTGATCATTTGACCCAATATATATCATTTGCATAAGTATGTCACCAAAGTTCATCCTTAAAATGATCTTTTGATTTACTAATTTTGCAGATTATTTTGTATTGGTCTAACAAGAATATTATAAGATGGATAGGATTAGCAACCTTCCTTCAACCATAATAGAAACCATATTAGGTCGTATACAAATTCAAGAGGCAGAAGAACAAGTATCCTATCAAAGGAATGGAGGTGCCGGTGGATCAAGATTCTAAACTTGTGTTTAATGAAGATACATTTGAAGTATCAACCAATGAGAATGATCTCTACTCTTGGGAAAACGTTCGATATACTAAGTGAAACGAAATGGATGACCAAAGGTGTAAACTTTTCTATGCATATCAAGTTCTACTTAAGCACATTGGTCCAATACATGACTTGACCTTAAAATTGGTGCAAATAAAACCATGTTGAATTGATCATATAATATTTCATTTGGCGAGGAACAATAGTGTTAAGACGTTATCGCTTGACACAACACCCAACTATAAGTTACCATCATCTCTCTTTTCATTGCATCAGTTAACAGAGCTATATCTCAATACATGTGAGATTGTCCATCTACCACCATTCACTAGATTTAGTAGCCTTACAACCTTAAACATGGAACTTGTAACCATCTCAGAAAACACACTTCTACCATCCTAGATAAATTGGGAATTTTGAGATTCTTTCAAGATACATTGAAAGAAATTGTTTCCTATGTTTTTATTGGTTTGTATTTGTAATAATTTCTATTTTGGTAGAGGGTGGTGGTGGTGGTGGTGGTGGTTGTGTTTATGATGTGGTGGCTTCCAATCCAAAATAAGAATTATGTAAATTGCAAATTATGTCCCTAAAAGTGGGAAGAAGACAAGGGTATATTAGTCATTTCATGTGCCACTTAACGAGAAAAATAACGGAAGTTGGTGAATAGTAATCGTTGGCTATTTTGCAAAAATGTAAATATTAGTGTTTTTGCAACAAATATTGTCTCGATGTGATCTTTGCTTTTGTGTTACTTAAGGGCTAAAATTGCACCACCTTTTAAATATTTGTAACACGAGATTAACCCAATCTATGAGCAAGTGTGTATAAGAAAACACTTGGCATGTTTAAAACTTGTCATTTAAATGGAAATAAAAATTGGCATGTTTTATATGCCAATATATATATTTTTTTTTAAATTTAAATGAAAATTGAAATTTTAAAAAGGTATATAGGTATCTATATCTATACTATTTATAATGGAGAAAGACATTTTTCTCCTATTTATTATTTTAAGACCACTATAAATAGAATTTTAAGCAATACTACTTTATAAGCATTATTTACAAGTATCTAAAGCACATATAAAACTAAAAACAAACTACTCATATAATACAATTAATACACTATTAAAAACACCCCTTCATCCAAAAATACAACTTTTTAATCACAAAGTACAATATAATTAAGCTTTCACACATGAATAAACTAAAAATAGAATTTTAAGCAAATACAAGTAAATAAGCATAATTTACAAGTATTTAAAGCACAAATAAAACTAAAAAATACACTAGTCAACATATACAATTAATAGTAATACACTATTAAAAACATTCATTCACCAAAATATACAACTATTTAACCACAATAAACAATCTAATTGAGCTTTCAAACGTAAATCAAAATCCAAATTCAAAACAAAATAATATTTGTTCAACAAAAATTTAGTCACAAAGCACCCACCACCGTATCACGCGAGTAGGATTTAAGATTTTTAAGTATAAAAAAATTATGCATATATTGTAAGTAGTTGAGATATCCATCTCGATCATTTACATGAGATCATACGCACCCCACATATTATGCGAAGAGATCTAGTGAGAACATAAATTGAAATTAGAAGAATGAGAAAAAATTTAAGCCACACATTTCAAATGAGGAAGAGAAATTTAAGGAGGTGCATCTATTTCTTTAAGTGCATCCGAAAATGCGGTGTGTTTTTTCACCCTTCTCAATTTAATTTTACTTCATTTGATCCTTACTCACATATTATATGTAACTTTGTTTGATATTGTTGGAATTATATAACATGACTAATCATAAATATAAACAATAAACATCAAGTACACATGCGGGCGTATAGGAAAGATTAAGGAATAATTAATTAACATAAACAAGAATATGCGTACCTTTCTTGATTCTAGCCGAACAAGAATCAAATCCACAAAACTAGCAATTGGATGAACCCTAATTAGGGTTTATAGGATTATGTGAATTACCCCTTACCATTTTGTAATTCAATCCAATAATACTAACAATAATGTGTTAGTACCACTTTCTTGTACACACGTACTATACCGAATTAAAGGAATGCTAGTTTTAATTAAACAAAACGATTTGAGTTTGGAAAGTGATGTGTCGACACCCTTGAGGTGTATGTCGACCGAATTAAGCAAAACACACAAAACAATTTAGGTTTTAGCTTAATGAGTACAAGAGATAAATTACAAACACCCTTAGTTTTGTATTTATACCTAAAGTAACTTGGTGAACAAGTTGGTTATGGATCGGGCTATGGATTGGGTTATGGAAACCCTCGACCGATCGACCTAGGACTCCCCATAGGATTCTAGAACCTTCTCGATCTCTAATTTCATATTTAGTCCTTTCCAATTACATTTAACGATCGTTAGTCCATTACACTTAATTACTTAACGTCCGTTATAGTTATTTCGCTTAATTAATAAATAAATATAACTATTACATTTAATTATTAACTTTAATTCTCATACGCAGTGTGCAATCCCGTGGTCTCGAGTTCGATCCTAACACACGCCTATTAATTTATTGTCCATTAAACCAACAGCCCCACTGGACATATCTTAATAGAGTGATCACATCGGTTAGCGCTTAGCAACACTTCGATGCCTCTAGTACAACTCGAGCAAGGCTCCTGAAAAACCTTTAATAATTTCTCATTATTATTATCCTTTGTTTCTAATACCATGTTAAATAAATATATGAAATTAAGTCATTCTTTATTCAACTATTCTTTCTCGTTATAAGTGATTGAGTAAGATTACCAAATCTTCGAACATATTCGGGGAGA
Source organism: Chrysanthemum lavandulifolium (assembly GCA_022545495.1). Classification (NCBI taxonomy): domain Eukaryota; kingdom Viridiplantae; phylum Streptophyta; class Magnoliopsida; order Asterales; family Asteraceae; genus Chrysanthemum; species Chrysanthemum lavandulifolium. The sequence goes on along the minus strand of CM040240.1, from coordinate 67,088,526 downwards.
TCTTTGGGCGTGGCACGCAAACATCTTGTCAACCCTACGAGGGCCCAAGAAGATTAAACTCCAAATAAATTTGAAGGAACAAATTCTATCTTGACTACGAGACTAACCCATAAACTTTGCAACACTTCAGAAACAACGCTTATGACTACCGCCACGTATAGCATTAAGTTGTTCCACGTATGCACTACATTCATGGCACTTATCCGTATCTCAAGTCCGAGGATAACTATTCATAATTTTCTTAACAACAATATCCATAAAGTAATGTATGTAGTTGGGATAAGTCCTATATTCAATTCATTGAATATCATCCGAAATTGGTATGCTTTCTCATCAATATACTTTCAAGTATATTCTACCATATCTCTCGATTTGTCTTAGTTTAATGATACTCTCAAGTCATCAATTGACAACGGACGATTTAGAATAAATAAATTTATTCACGGATTAAACATGCAAATATAGGATACAATATTTTATAAATCAAACATACCAAGTATTTGATTTATTATAACAATTGTTTAACATCCCTTATCCAAATACTAAATAGATCAATGCATGAACATTCCAGTTGATGAATTATGCCTTAAGTAATGATAATCATACTTGTTGATAAGGCATAAATCAACCAACTTGAACTATCGTAATTTTGAGAATACTTATTTTAAGAATTCAATTAGTGAAATCCTTGTATGTGTGCATTCACCAATCCACATAATAATTCATAAAGTGTGTAACATCCTCTATCACCAATTTATGACAATTTAAACTTTCAAACATTTTAAAGTTTAAAGTATTCTTATTCTTTTAATGTATAATGCAACTGCGCTCATAGTAGCACAACTAGTTCACATGGCCATTAACAAGGATGAAATCCTACCATGACTAGTATTGAGTGTCATCTCAATTAAACCAAGATCATTGTATACAAACAACAATATGCTCATTAAAACTCCGTAAACTTTAATATCTTATTGTGTAATGTTTGATGTCTTTCAAACTTTCAAGTTTGTAGTCGATGACAATTTGCACAACAATTGACATATTATTCACCCATAGAATCTAGGAGCAATTCCAGTCGAGGATGTAATTCTATTAGAATATTCATTACACAAATTATCTAATAACTTTTAGTTAGATATCAATGTTGTCAAATCACTTCTTATTCAAGAATGATACAACAATTTTAATACACAACATGATGTACATGATGAATCTACGTGTCAAACTTAGATTTCATTTATGTTCTATCTTGTCAAAAGATATTTAACCATTTCTCAAATGATATATCATGTTTTATTAGAATCATTTATTTTATCGCACATGTTTATTAATAATAAACATATATTCCAAGGTTGTATGTTTAATTCTTAAATCTTATAAGTGAAGTTTTATTCCAATCTAAGACTTAACATTTAGCTTACAAGGAATGTTACTTCCTATATGGTACAATATATAAGATTTAAAACCTTAACATAATACTCCCACTAGCTTTCAGTAATACTTAAAATTTATCTTATTTCAATTATAAATCAAAACTAGGATTTAATAATTAAACATAAGAATAATTTTATAGATGCATGCATTTATCCATTCATGAATTATTGCACTTCGTACACTTCCAAAGATTATATGAATTCAAAAAACCTTTTGATTACTTACCGTCCTCGCTCAAGTAATTTCTCAAGAAAGAGTTTTGATATTCCATTGTCATATTTCATATTAATGAAAACAAGTATGACAATTATCATCTTTATATATTTAATGTGTCTAGGAAAAAATATTCAATCATAATTAATTGCTTAAGTGTGATCAATAATCTTGTCATAAGACATGCATTAAATATGTGTACAATATTGTCCATATGATTTCTACATAGAAATTCAAACCACTAGAGTTTTCATCTCTTTAAGAAACTTATCTCCATTCTCTAGTCTAACTATTAAGATAAACCAAATTTCCAAAATTGATTATCTTTATGGACATCATCTTTAACATTCATAGTATGAGTAATTTACCCAATTCAATATTTGGTAATCCATCATAATGATTATCGTGTTTACTATAATCATGTAACTCATGTTCTTCTCAAAGATATAAATCAAATATCCGAGATATCCTTGCAGATCCATGAATGAAAATTCCATCATCTTGATGTTAACATTTCATATCAAGCCTCATCATGATATTTACTAGTGTATTTAAGAAGATTTTGTATTTTGTAATTTTATCTTTCAAGAAAAAAAAAAAAAAAAAAAAAAAAAAAAACAAACCTCCTACTTGCCTTTTGTAATATATAGACTATCTATATATACTTAGCAATTAGAGCAAAACTACATTTTTCTCTTTTGGGACATTACAAATACACATTGACAATTCCCAACTTTAGTTTGTTAATAACCTATTCATAAGTAGTTTAACAAATTCGAAATCTTCAATTTTAAAACTTAATGTGATTCATCACATTCCATAATGAAATTGTGTTTTATCAATCTTCTAGGTTGGAGTCATATTGAGTATATTCAATCCATACTCAATTTTCTAACCTTGTTACTTTTTAATAAAGAAGTTATGGTTATCTTGAATCAAACAAATCAAATAGAGTTTGATTCTCCTAACCGAACATACCATCAACTTGTGGTATTCATTAGAATTTAATATTGTAAGACAATCTAACAATATATAAGATAAACATATTCTTTTGGCTTACCTATTTACCAACTAAGTCAACTTAATGGTATAATATACTTTCCAAGCCAATTTCATGCTTTAAAACATAAGTACTCTTTAACCAAGTCACTTCATATCCATGTCTCATCAATAAAACATAAAATGTTATAATCCCATTATACGTTATAAATCATTGATCAACTCAATGACTTCTTGTATATGTCTTAATTAAAAAAAACATAACAAGTTAACGTCTTCCTTTATTATAAGTCTTAAAGACTTTATGTTTATGTCAATACAATGAATCATAAACATGTTTAACTAAAGTAATAATGAACACAACTCTTGGTTTCAATAGTAATTTCAAGTTAATTTATTTACTTCACAATAATGTAGGATTACATTATTTTTCATTTATGTCATTCCATAATACATAAATAAACAAATTGAAGTAGTATTAGATTACTTCATTTATGTCATTCTAATAATACATAAATATCTAATTTGAAGTAGTCTTATATATTATTTTGACACATGTTCTAAATACTTGTCTAATTTAGAAACTGCAAATATGTCCATGCAAGGTCTGACTTCACATGGAGATTTACTTTGTTGTTGCAATCTCACCAAGTTCTGACATGACGTAAATTGCAACACCAAGTGTTTCTTGAATTAGATATGTACAAGTCATATTAGAACGTTAGTCTCTTACCTTGCAGTCAAGAGAATCCGTTAAATCATATACCTATATGTTGTACCTTGCACACAATATAGATTTCTCCCACTTGTGCATGGAACAACATCATGTAGCAGATAAACAACACGACATATGTTTGTTTATGTGACTAATATGATTGTGTCATTGATATTAGCATAACTAGTAGATGTAGAACCACTTCATTGTCTAATAAGAAAACGTATATGACTATCCTTGAAAACATAAGTGTCTACAAGTGGAAAATAATTATCTTAAGACATTCTAGAGATAATATGGATTACTACCAAGATGACAAAGCTTGTAACTCCCAATGAGTTAGAGATCATTACATTAATTCCTTATTCAAGAATAAGAACACAATACTCCCAATCGGATTTGACAACATTGTAAGTGTTTCATTAACCAAGAAAAGAAAATAGTGTTCTATTTACTTCCTACACCTTTGAGAAAGTCCATACATAACAATTTCTTATGTACTAAAAGAGTGTATTCTACTATGCAGGTGATGAATTATCCATCAATGTTATTAACTTGAAAAATTGGGCATGCAATTTCTTTCTTAATAGTTCTACTATTCCAACAATTGTAAGTAGTACTTTTAAATGGTCAAAACAAAACAACTAGATAAAATATGCTAGTTTGTCTTTACCAATTATACAAGAATTAGTATAGCTTCTAATTTAATAACTCGTAAAATATGCAATTTTCTTAACTATTAAAATTTGCTTACGAAGTTATGTACTTAGAATTTAGATAATTCTAATTATCCTATCATACATTTCTTCATTCATGAAAAGGAATATGATTGAATCTCACTTTTCTTATGAAAAGAGGACTAGGTTTATTCTTTTAGTAAAGTTGACTCTACCAAAACCCTTACAGTGTAGATTAATTTACCAATACAGAATAACCTTCGCTTATGGTTTAATGTTGCATTAATACATTTAAAGAATTAGCAAAATTCAATTTTAGTATTTTCGATAATTAAACTTTTCAAGAAAATAAAATACCCAAGGTAATATTCATATAACCACGTAATTTTCTCGAAAACTAGGATCCAAATTATCATAGGTTCATTACATCGCTTGATCCGCTAGTAACAAAAGCATATAATAAGGTAATCAAAACAATAATTGGCAAACAATTTCCAATTCCTAGATCATTATGGGATTTATATTTTCCAACGCTATCCCATCTTATGCCTTGAGTCCAGGTCTCACTTCCTACTCAACTTAAGTGTCTAACTTAAAGAACTGCAAATATGTTCATGTAAGGTCTGACTTTACATAAAGATTTACCTTTCCATCACAATCTCGCCAAGTTCTGACATGACGTAAATTGCAACTTCAAGTGTTCATTTTAATTAGATGGCACATAACTTAATTTATAAAGGGTACTAGTTTTGATTTTATGTGGTCAAATCAAATATGTACAAAGATCTCATGCATTCATCTTGTAGCATAATTTTAATAAAAACTTTTATTACCAATTCATAAAGATCAAATTATCAAAGTTTTGAATGAGGTATTGGTTTCGCCAATTAAGGAATTTAACTTTAATTATCGTCCATTATACCGCACTTTTGCATAAGTGTAAACACTTAGTGTTTCGCAATTACCACCAAGTGGCGCATGGAATTAAAACTAATTCGCCTTAAGATGATTTTGTACATTTATGGCTTACTTGGTAGCTCCAATTTGACTCAAGCAAGCGGAGAATTCGATCATCAAGCAATAACCTCCTTCTTTAGGGTCACAATTTAATGCTCTCCCTCCTTAAACTTCCCACACAATCCAAAAAATTGGGTGAGCTGTTCGCACCATTTGTACCAAAATTATCAATCAATTAAACTATTGAAAATTTAACTCTTCAAAACAAATCAAATTTCACCATTGTTTAGTCCGTATTATTTTCTATTCAAAATTACCCTTTGCTTAAAACAAATACATAATAAACAAACAAGTAAACAAATAAAAATAAACAACTAAAACAATGCGCACATAACTAACAATTAATACGGGTAAACAAGTAGCCACATGCAACTTATTCGATAAAACCCTATTAATAATCAATGTCTAGGTTAATTAATGTATATATTAATTAGGGTTTTCACTCTCAATTGAAAGTGAGCCACATACATCGACGAATCGATCATGAAACCCATAATTAATAATATACCACATTGCACATAATTGATTCATTAATGAATATAATTGGAGTTTTCCCAATTCAAGATTTATCATAAATATACATGTGTATAAAACTTAACAATTAATATTAGCATAACCAATCTTAACAATTAAATATATATATATCGACAATAATCCATGGCAAACATGCACGTTTTCATGGATTTAACATAACAATTTATTCACGTTGTCACAAGATCGCATACAATTAATTCCATGTCACATAACAATTTATTTATGAATATATCACGTAACCATATATTAATTCTAGGTTTCGATATTGATAACAAAACAATTTTATAAACCCTAAAAAAAATTTAAACAAATCGACTAAAAAAAGTTTAAGGGTTTCGACCCATTAAAAACAATTGATCCATAAAAAAAATTTAAAACCAAAAATAGGGGAAAAGCCCTAACCCTAAAATTAGGGTTTACATAATCATAACCAAAACCCTAGAATAATCATATCAAACAACATACAATATTCGTTTTTTACGTGTTTATTAATTAATAACTCATTAAACCAAACTCGTGATGCCACTGTTGGAATTATATAACATGACTAATCATAAATATAAACAATAAACATCAAGTACACATGCGGAAGCGTATAGGAAAGATTAACGAATAATTAATTAACATAAACAAGAATATACGTACTTTCTTGATTCTAGCGAACAAGAATCAAATCCACAAAACTAGCAATTGGATGAACCCTAATTAGGGTTTATAGGATTATGAATTATCCTCACCGCTTTGTAATTCAATCCAAGAATAAAGTGATGTGTCGACACCCCGAGGTGTATGTCGATCGAATTAAGCAAAACACACACAAAACAATTTAGGTTTTAGCTTAATGAGTACAAGAGATAAATTACCAACACCCTTAGTTTTGTATTTATACCCAAAGTAACTTGGTGAACAAGTTGGCTATGGATTGGGTTATGGAAACCCCCAAACCGATCGACCTAGGATTCCCATAGGGATTCTAGAACCTTCTCGATATCTAATTTCATATTTAGTCCTTTCCAATTACATTTAACGACCGTTAGTCCATTACACTTAATTACTTAACGTCTGTTATAGTTATTTCGTTTAATTAAATAAATAAATATAACTATTACATTTAATTATTAACTTTAATTCTCATACGCAAAGTGTGCAATCCGTGATCTCGAGTTCGATCCTAACACACGCCTATTAATTTATTGACCATTAAACCAATGATATATCATCCATGTTAAGTTCGTGCATCTATTTTTATTATGTACATAGTATCATATCTTTTTATTAAGAAAGCACGCATCTATTATCATTTATCAATCATGCATTTTTTCTTTATCCCGCAACATGTCGATCAGGAGGCATAATGCATCAATGCATCTATATATTGATTTAAATAGATACATGTAAGACAAGATGCAATAAAAGTTAGATCCAAGTAATATTTGTGATTAACGTAAACACACATGCATCTATGTTAATGTTGCATATATACGATTTTGAACGTGATTATTGAGAACAAGAAATATGATTTAAGATTAACTGGAAAAGAAGCAGACGTGATATCCAAGAAAGCAGGAGAGCGAGGTTACGATTTATTAAGTAGACTGAGAAATGTCAAAAGTATCCTTAATTACTCTATATACTAAAAGGCGGGAGCCTTTTGCAAAACATCGCATTAAATGCAAAGTTTCCGACTTGGCAAGAATAGCCCCTACTAAAAGGCAGGAGCCTTTTGCAAAACATTGTGCATTAAATGCAAAGTTTCCGACTTGGCAAGAATAGCCCCGAGGTTCAGTGGTACCGCAAAGTAAGTCCAAACATTAAATGCAAAGTTTCACAACTTGGCAAAAAGCAGTCCCCGAGGTTCAAGTGTCGCTCCAAAGTAAGTCCTTTAACATTAATAATCTTTCAGCACTTGGCAAAACAACCCCTAAGGTTTAAATGTCGCTGCAAAGTAAGTCCTTTAGCAATCCACAGATCGCGGGTTTTCCAACACTGCTCTAACTAAATGTGATTGGTCGTGGTCATTTCTTTTTTTATTTTTTTTATTTTAAGTTTAATTCTCCTTTGATCTAAATCAGCATGGAGTATCTAAAAGATTTATTTATTAGTTAAAGGTTCACAAAGATTTTTATATGGAATTAAACATGACACGTACGTTAATGAACAACATGAAAACTAAGTTTCATAAAAAGATGAAGAATATTTTTATGTGGAAGCAATATATAGGAATGACATATGTTATGTCTAAATCATTCTATTTAATGTTGCACTTAAGTGGGAAATAATATCACATTATTCCCCTTTATATTTTATATCTTATCATTTAAAGAAAATGTAGAATATCATCATGTTAATGTTAGAAAGAAATTCTTTTTATCATTTTGTCTAATATTTTGATATTTTATTCCTACAACTTTTGGCTACACCTATAGTTTATAAATGCAAGTTGCTTAATGGAGAATTAGAATTTACATGACAAACGACAAATAAACTGAAATTTTTTAATGGATATGAGAAAGAAAAGTTCAATTACAACTAAAAATTTTATACATATTGAGAAACAAATTTCAAATACTCATTTTATTAAAATTAAAAAAAAAAAAAAAAAAAAAAAAAAAAAAAATTGAGAGAAAGAGATTAGTTTACTTTATTTTACTTTATTTTAAACCCGCTTCAAACTTTCTTTTCTTTGTAAATTATATTTTTTAAAATCGTAAATCGTTAACCTAAATAAATTACACTCATTTAATGATCTTTTAATAAATTGGCACTTACATATACTTTTGATAAACTTTTTTTAGGTTTTTTTTTGTTTTTTCAAGACAATATTTTGCTTGATATATCAAACGTGATGTAACACTAATATGTAAATTTGAATATTAATTTTCCTAAAATGAGTATAAGTATTTGTATAGAACTTCAAATGATTCATCTCTTTGGTATTGAAAAATACACATCATTAGTTTGTCAACTATATATCACACATACCTTGTTAACCTTCAAATCAGTATAGTTTATTCATAAAAGTTAAAGAAAAAGAATTTTTTCTTAAGACAAACTCGCTGATGTATCTCATGTGATATTACATTTTTGTAAGTTTCGGACACTCAACATGTTTTCGTAAAGTGGGCATAAATATTTGTGTATAATTCTAAATGATTAATCATTTTGGCATTGAAAAAGACACATACTTAGTTTTTTCAACCATATTTCATACATAATTTTTGAACCTCAAATCAATACAGTTTATTTATAGAAATAGATAGTCAACTCGTTTGATGTATCACATGTGAAATACCAATAATCGGTAAGTTTGAACACTCAACACGTTGTCGTAAAATGAGCATAAGTATTTGTACAGAACTCTAAAAGATTCATCATTTTTTGCATTGAAAAATACTACATCCTTAGTTTTCCAGCCATATATCACACATACTATTTAAACCTCTAAATCAATACGGTTTATTCATAGAATTTGAAAAAAATTGATAGACAATTGGTATTCAAAGTCGCTTGGTATATCACATGTGATATAACGATAATAATACTTATGGTGATTTTATGACAACATCTTCAGCCTTCGAATCTACAAAATTACCCTAATAATACGTATGTTCGTTTTATGGCAACATCTTCATCCTTCGAATCTACAAAATTAGTATTATATCACATGTGATATATCAAATGAGTTTGATTTTTAAAAATCATATATTTTTCCAACTTCTATGAAAAATATATTGATTTGTAAGTTAAAAAGTATCGTGATATATTGTTAGGAAACTAATGATTTGTATTTTAAATGCAAAATCGGTAAATCATTTGAGTTCTACTCAAATACTTGTACCCATTTTATGATAACGTGTTGAGTGTTTGAACTTACAGATTAGTGTTATATCACATGTGATGTATAATGCAAACTCTTGTACCGAAAACCTAAAAAAGGAAAATAAAGTGTGTCGAAAGTATATGAAAGTACTCTCATTGAAAGACATTTAAATGTTTGTCGTAATCGTGTAATTTCCTCGCCTAATAATGATTTTTAGATATATTTAATTAAAAAGAAGGATCAGAATAGATTTTAATGAAAGAAGAAATGGTGGTGGAGGTGGAATTGGAAGTGGAAGTTTATGTTTTATTTTATTAAATTATGAGTAGTTATCTCTCAGTTAATCTTAGTAGCTATCTCTTGGTTACTCTCTAAACATGTAATCCCATCTACATTCCTTCCAAAAAAAGACGGTAACGGCTCAAATACCCGTTTTTGGGGTGATGTTTGTATCGATAATCAGCTTTTAGTGACTCGATTTTCTCACCTTTATACGTTAGAAACATACAAAGATGCAAACATTCTGATCGATGGGCTGCTATGGGTTGGTCTTGGAGCTGGCAAAAAATAGTGAAAGGTGGTATCAAGCAATCACAGCTAGCAAATTGGCATCTTTACTTGTGAACTTTTCTTGGTCGGAAGATAGAGATTTTTGGTGGCAGAGCCTTGATCCTCAAGGGTTGTTCTCGGTTAAATCAACTAAATGTTGGATCGATAAAGTTGTGCTTCCATCATCTCTGACTCCAATACGTTGGAATAAACTTTTCCTAAGGAAAGTAAATATTTTGGTATGGCGTGGTTTGTTAGATCGATTCCCCACGAAGTCAAACTTGTTGAATCGAGGTATGTACATCCCACATACTTTGTGCCCGATATGCTCGTTGTAAACAAAAAGTATAAACCATTTATTCTCCTCTTATGAAGTAGCGGCCCGAACATGGAATGCTATTGAAGTTTGGCTAGAGATTCTACATCTTGGAGTGCAACGCATTTTTGCTTGGATTGAATCATTTAAGATGATAGCCAAAAAAAAAAAAAAAAAAAAAAAAAAAAACTTATTGAAGCAGTGTTCCTCACCACAATTTGGTTCCTATGGCGATTCAAAATGCAACGGTTTTGGTACAAATAAGTTAAAAATGATAGAATTGTCAACTCTATTAAGGATTTTTGTTTTTAGGTGTCTAATCGTAGTAAGAAATATGTAAGTAATTTGGTTGATTGGCTTAAAACCCAATTAATATTTTGTTATTTTTTTCTAGCTTCAGGCTAGCTTTTGTATACAATTTAGCTGTTTTGAAAAAAAAAATAAATAATTAGTTAGGATTGATCCTCCAATTTTTACCTTGTTTATGGTTTTTAAAACACCCCGCATAAAAAAGAAAGAAAAATTAGTGTGAGGATGCGTTTAAACCATCAAATTATTTATAAGGGTATATGTACATCAACATTGTAACTGATTCTCAAGTTATAAACCTAGTTTAATCTCGAAAAATATCCTCGAATCAGGAATGTTACTTAATAGTAACCACTTCTTCCTGTAGCATCTGTCTTCACGACGATCTAGTCAAGGGTTTTCACTTCTCAGTGAGTGAAAGACATCAGTGTTTCGATGAAGTAAGAACTAGGGTGCTTAAAGGCGAAAAGTATGCTAAAATGTCTAAATTACCGAGATGTATAAACTATCAAAATGCATAAGTTATGGTACTTATCCAAACACACCTTAGGATAGGCCACTAAAGTTTCGGCATGATTTTAGGAGGTAATTACTATTAGACTATAGATTATGCTAGTAGGTCGAGCCCGTTGTGGGTTTCAATCCGTTAAGGTTTAGAGTTTATCAAGTTTTGTAGTTTATAACACCTCATTAATAAAACATAATACATTTAGATCTGTTAGATTATTACCAAGTCAAACCAACCTCAAAATCGATTTAAAAATAATTATCTTTTTCACCAAAAAACCTAATAATTATCTCTCAAAATATATGTTCACTCTAAAAATAATTATCTTTTTCTTACCCTTTTCTTGTTGCCGTACGTTGCTTTTGCATAGCAGATAATTGGTTTATTTTCTTTTCTATTTAATTTTCTTCAGCATTCAATTCCTTATTTAACTTGTTTTTCTATTCATGTTGATGTATGATCTACTAAAATAATTAAAAAAATACATTGGTTGTTTATCGAGTATGATAGATTAGATCTACAAAGGATCTCGTTAAAGATGTTATCAGTTAGTGACTTTCAAGTTTGAATGTCTCCGCATGTTGGTGGATTTCTTTAACAACTAATTATGTTCGGTTTACTCATTTTGCTTTTATTGCATGTTTATGCTTGCTGTTTGAAGATCGGTCTCCACTTGCTGCTCAATGTTTTCATCAACAATTTAGTATTGCTTTAATGTTTTTAGTTTCAAATCCGATATGAGCTTTCGTGATTTCGTCGCTCGGATTACGAGAGAGTATTAGACCATAGATTATGCTAGTAGGCCGGGCCCGTTTGTGGGCTTTATTCCGTTAAAGTTTAGGGTTTATCAAACTTTGTAGTCTATAAATACCTCATTGATAAAACATAATACTGACAGGAAATCATGTAATCCAACAATTACAACACGTTGAGATCAGATTTTCATACTCAAATTCAGTTCTCGAGACTAAACGATTTGACAAGCTTAACCACTTTTGCTCGAATTTAGGCCCACCTAAACGGCTTTCATACTATTTCAGGTCCAACATAAAATGTTCAAAAATATTCGTACGAATCCATGCGATCACTACTACTGATTCCTGCAGCAAAACATTAGGAGTATACAATAATAAAAGAAAGGAATACGAACCAAAAGCATAGAATAAACCAAAAGCAAACATAATCACCTTCATGGACAGACCCATATCTATGCCGGATGTGGCGGCCACACCGATTTTAGGTCGTAAGTGCAAAAAAATTCAAAACTGCTGCTTTTGTGGTATGTGCAACCCAAAAAAATGCTACTTTCTTTATTACGGTGAACTTTAATTAGCCCAACAATTCTTTTACGCAACACTCTCTTAAAAATCCCGAGTTCGTCCATGATCACCTTGAATAGTCAACACCATTTGTTCTATATATTTCACAGTTTGCACTCATACTTCCTACCATTTCCCACCAAGTGTACTCGTACCATAGAAACAAACACAAGCACTCATGGTGTTCAACATAACCTCCATAAAAATATCGTCTGATGGAGTGTGGCAAGGTGATAATCCTCTTCATTATGCGCTTCCATTGCTAATAGTTCAAACTACACTCGTTATCTTCATCAGTAGACTGCTTTCATTCTTCCTCAAACCTCTTCGACAACCTAAAGTCATTGCAGAGATACTTGTAAGTCCTCTCCCCGAAAACTAAGCTACCACAAACTCAAATTCTCGTAGCAAAATAACGTACAGCTATACAAAAGTACCATACACATTCTTATCTGATTATAATAGCGTTATGCGGCATACAAATACAACTAAACATGTGGACATCAAATAGTTGTAGACAAACTAGCATGTATCTGTATCTGTATCTGTATTTGTTTCTTATTATTCAAAATTCAAATCCCGAGTTCCTGACTAGCTCACAAGCATCTGGACTCGTTTACAACCCTAGCTATATATAAATTCCTAAAAATATATACAGTGAATAATAATTGTTCTTGAGAATGCTTTATCTTGGGAATTTTCAGGGTGGAATTCTATTAGGACCATCGGCGTTAGGCCAGTACAAGGAATTTACGCAGTGGGTTTTTCCTTCATGGAGCACTCCGATTCTTGAATCGGTGGCAAGCGTCGGTCTTTTGTTTTTCCTTTTTCTTGTAGGCCTTGAGCTTGATCTCACCTCGATTCGCCGGAGTGGGAGGAGAGCGTTATGGATTGCTTCATCCGGGATCTTGTTACCGTTCTTGTTCGGGATCGGGATCACATTTTACTAAGGAAAACTGTTGTAGGACCAGATAAAGTTGGTTTTGCTCAATGCTTTTTGTTCATGGGAGTTTCCCTCTCAATAACCGCATTTCCGGTACTAGCTCGAATACTAGCAGAGCTTAAATTGTTGACGACTCAAGTAGGGGAGACCGCCATGGCAGCAGCAGCTTTTAATGATATCGCTGCCTGGGTTTTGCTGGCTCTAGCGGTGGCTCTGGCTGGCGGGAGTCACAAGAGCCCGTTGGTGTCATTGTGGGTCTTGATGTCAGGTGCAGGATTTGTAATTTTTATGGTCGTTGCAATCCGTCCTGCAATGGAATGGGTAGCTAGTCGGTGTTCAAAACCGGCCAGCCATGATCATGTTGAAGAAGGTTTTATATGTTTGACACTTGTGGGAGTTATGATATCGGGCTTCATGACAGACTTTATCGGGATTCACTCGATATTTGGTGCATTTGTCTTTGGATTAATGATCCCGAAACATGGGGAATTCGCAGGGAGGTTAATAAGGAGGATTGAAAATTTTGTTTGTGGCCTTCTGTTGCCATTGTACTTTGCTTCAAGTGGGCTAAAAACCAATGTAAATAAGATAAAAGGTGCGGAGGCGTGGGGGCTGCTGGCGGTGGTAATTTCAACCGCTTGCACTGGAAAGATTCTTGGGACATTTCTGATGGGAATGTTATGCATGATTCCAGCACGGGAATCGTTAGCTTTGGGATTACTGATGAATACCAAAGGGTTGGTTGAGCTTATAGTTCTCAATATTGGCAAGGAGAAAAGGTTCGTTTCCCAGTTTTACACTTTAATAATGTTCGTCTAAGCCCCATATAAAGTGAAGAGGTAAAATATAGGTAGGTCGGAGAGGTTGGATAACAGATTCCGCTAAAAGAAGTAATCATGGTCCGAATCCAAACAGGTTACGTCGAGTTGACCTGAGACACTAATTGTCCAAATCTTGTTAGTTAATCAATATGTAGAACTTAATTACATATATTACTTGAATTACAATGTTTTGTGGATAAAAAGTACAGTTAGACAACTTTCAACTCCTTATACTCACTTTACGAGTAAAAGATAATAGTAATACCCAAATCGACCTACTCTACATCTAAGTGAGTCAAAACAGACAAATGTAACAAGCTGAAACTAATGCAGGTATCTGATATTGATTGTTGCAACAGGTACTTAATGATGAAATGTTTGCAATACTAGTGATGATGGCGTTGGTTACTACATTTATGACTACACCAATGGTGATGGCTGTATACAAACCAGCCCGAAAAATCACTTCTATTATCCGTCATCGCTCACTTAGGGAGTCTTCATCTCACTATTTAAGAACCCTGCAAGCTGAGCTACGAGTTCTTGCTTGTGTCCACGGGTCAAAGAACTCACCCTCAATGATCAACCTAATTGACTCTATTCAGTCTCCCAACACCTACTCCAACATGAAGCTATATATCTTACACCTACTTGAGCTGACCGAAAGGTCCTCATCCATTATGATGGTGCACAAGGTCCGCAAGAATGGAGTCCCACGCATAAACAACTTCCGGGAAGGTAAGTCGGCTTACAAACTTGAGTCAGCTGCATTGAAAGAAAGCAAGGTCAAGGTTCGATCGTTGACCACCATCTCAGCACTGCCGACTATGCATGAAGATATATGCCATGTGGCAGACAAGAAGAGGGCTGCTATCGTCATTCTACCCTTCCATAGACCACCGCAACAAGGATACAACGATGAGGAGCCAGCACATATTGGACATGGTTGGGAAGCGGTGAACCAAAGAGTACTATCACACGCACCATGCACAGTGGCATTGCTGGTGGATCGTGGCTTAAGCAGGTCTAACCCAAAACGGGTTTGTGTAGTTTTCATAGGTGGTCCTGACAATCGTGAAGCCCTTGAGTTGGGGGGCAGAATGGCAGCACAACCTGATACTAAGCTCACCATAATAAGGTTTCTAATGAAACCTGGGGAGAATGAAAACCACACTTCCATAAAGCCTGAGGATGCATACATGGACCAGGTAATTTTGTAAACAAATTATACGCTGATCTTGCATCTAACTAGTTACTTATTAAGCTAATTAATTTAATAATTATAAAGCAGGAACTAGATGAGTTATCTATAGAAGATTTCAAAAGAGATGGGAAGGAGAGGCCGAGTATGTGGAAAGGTCAACCCTTACCATCAAAAATGTATTACTCGAGATAGGGCAGAGCAAAGGGTTTGAGCTTGTGATCGTAGGAAGGGTAGGTTCCGGAGGCATTGGTTGCAGGAATTCATGAACGTGAAGGTCAACATTCCACAGAACTGGGACTTATAGGAGGCTTTTAGCATCACATGATCATGGGATTACATCTTCCGCTCTAGTAGTTCAGAAACACGATCTACCTAAAGAGGACAAGGGCAAAGAATGTCTGACCAGCAGTCAGTCTAATAACATGATGACATAGCTCTAATCCACCAATCCTGACTGTACTAGTTTGAATAAAACCATGTGTTAATTGACCAAATAAAAACATGTTATTCATTTCAAACAAATTGAGCTACCCGAATGAAGCCATAACCTAACATGGCCAAAGGCACACTCAAATTTTACTCTCTGTAACATGTAATCTTGATGTAATATTTTCCAACATGAATGCATTGTGATTTAACACGGTTGACAATTATCCATATCCGAATGAACATTTGTAGAGCAATAAATATCTTCGGTAAAACACTGGATCTTATGGAATCTTAGACTGATAAATGATTTGTCAATTACGTCTGTATCAGTAGTACAAAGAAAATACAAACAAAGTTCAAAAAGTAATCATTACAAATCCATATGGAGCAAAATTTCAACCCATAAACAATTAACTTTGGTTCTCTTTTAGTCGGGCAATTAGCCCACATTGTTGACAATTGTAAACAATTTTCAATTTTCACATTAACCAGCACAAGGTGCTCTTACACTATAAGGAGAATTTTACAAAATGATTTTAAGGGTGACAATAACACTAACCTTAAAGAAAGCCTGCCCCAGACCAGTTTCCATCTGTTTTTCCAGTTGCGGATTTACCATCAAACTTGTCAAAACCGTCATCTTTAACATCATCCCAACGTGCCCAGTCATTTTCGTTAGAGGGTGCAGTAGCAGTGGTAGATGCATGCTTCCTGTTACCATCGTTATCCCAATCATCCCACGAGCCAGAATGCACTGAGTTGAAATTTCTTCCTGATGAGTTGACGGAATTACCATTCACTCCAGATGAAGGAGCGGGACTGGAAGTTCCGTTATTATTCCATCCTTTCTTTTCCTCCCCGAACTCCTGAGAAGCCCCATTTCCGGGTGTTTCGCTTTTCTGCCAGCTTTCAAGGTTCCAGTTAGGGTTGTCTTTGGCTAACTCTTCAACCTTTTGTGAAGCAAATGCCATGACACCTTTCATGAGGCCCCATGTCTTTTGTCCGATTTCTGTTGTCTTTGCTGTGACAACATTGACGGTTTCATTCACTTTGTGATCATATCCCCGTCTCTGACCTGTACAGTAAGTTATGTTTATATGAATTCGGTTCTAGTGTTGTACAGTTTTTTGACATTAATCTATTTGAATCAGTGAGTAAGGTTATTGATAACGAAATGTGTTAATGTATATGCGAACTCAGTTCAGCAATGTGGTCTCGTCGAGGACAAAAAGGAAGCTAACTAAACTGTAAAAAGAAGTCAGAAACAAAAGTGGTAATAAAAGACCTTTGTTGTGAGTTCCTTCGTGCCAGCTTGAACAACACTAGCAGCAGACTGTGCAGCAGATGCAGCAACAACTGATAACTTACCAAGTCCCTGTATCAACGCATACAGAAAATCAGTAACAAACAAAGATAGAACCAAAAAAAAAAAGCAACAGTAACGCAGTTAATAGTGTTTATTCAACCAGAATGTCCATCGACCGTGTAGATGAATGTACTGTGTGTGTGCGTAAAAAGCAATAACTTTAATACAAACGCAGAAACTATAGAACCTTGCTTGCTGTAGATTAATGTCTAACTTATACCAGATAATAGCAGTAGTAGCTTATTTCGATAGGTAATCTATGATTGCATTATCACAAAATATCGCAAAAACCACCAACGACTATAATTTGCCTAGCATTAGACCAAAACATGTGGGCACACTCAAACTAGTTTGCAGGAAGTACAAGTCTTTACATATAACTGTCAAACAACTTGATAAACCTTCGAGAAATTCTAGGGTGCCAGGATGCCCAAAATCAAATACTCCGTACAGCATAACAACAGTTCACGTCTTTACTAAATAACATCAAATGCAATCAATATATCAGTCATGTGTTCAAAATATACTTTTTGTCCGAATTCTGTTTGGCTCCAACTTCCACCATAATGTTGTTTATAATTACATACTTACTTTACGTTTTACCATCATATGTAACACACGCAGGGACGGACCTAGGATTTTTAAGAGGGTGTTGCACAAATGAAATATTGTGCTATCTAAAGTTACATCGTAAAAAACGAAAGTAGCAAAAAAAATTGGGGGTTGCACATATCACAAAAGTGGCATTTTTGAATTCTTTTTTGACTTCGTGACCTAAAATCGGGTGTAGTACTCACACACCCGCATACATGTGGGTCCGTCCATGAACACACGTGCTTTTCATACAGTTACATTTAGAGGGTGTTTGGAATTACATTTAAAAGTAAGTTGTACTGACACAATCAATTTACATACAATTGCACAAAAACATAAGCATGTTAAAGTACATTAAGTTACATACATTAAACAACCCTTAAAACCATAAAGTCTACCTGAGTAACCGAACTAAGAACATCCCCTTGCCCATTACTCACACTCCTCGGCGCCACCGGATTCGGACTCGACCCAAACCCAACATACTTCCCACCTTTCGAAGGAGGCAACCCTTCCGGCCTAGACTCATTCTCCGCCATTTTCCTAGCAAAAAACCCCTCCTTCCCCACCGCAAACGCCTCCAACTCCTCCCTACTATAAATATCCCCATTAGTATTATCCCCCCTAATATTATTAGTATTCCCTGGTGGGTCCTTTCTGGACCCATTTTCCTTAACTACAGGTGGGTCCTGCCAGGACCCACCTTCAGCTAAAATACGAATCCTGTCTCTGTAAACAGAGGCAGCATTCGTATTATACTTAACCACAATGTCAGTTTCTTTAGCTATACCATATTTTAACAAAAAGTTACTGAAATTCTCATTAGAAGCACCAGATTCCATTTTTTTCAACTGGGTTTCTGACCATGAGTCCATAGTAACAGATCTGACAAAGGAAATGTGGACACCTAGTCCTCTGTGTTTGCCTGAGCATTCTAAACACATGAATATGCCGTAAGAAACTGAGGCCCATTGTGGGTTTTTTTGGGAACAGTCTACGCATGTTTTGTTTGATGGGTGTGACTGGAGTTCACGGAGACGACGTGATGCTGAAGCTGCCGCCATTTGGGCTGTTTGGGATCTTGTGTTTGTTTGTGTGTGTTTTTTTTAAGGTGAAGTGTGTGTTTTTAAAAGTGTAAGTGGTTAAAGAGTTGGAAGTCATGATGTGTGATGTGGTAGTAGTCAACATGAAAAAAGAAAAGTAAAAGTTGTCTCGGCTAAAGAGTTTTGATTAGCGATGAGCAAACCATCGGACCGACCATATTCATCCGGCCATTGGCCCTTGCGTTTGGGTTAATTCGATTTTGGTATTGGTCGGCCCAGGTCAAAATCACAAAGCGACTATTTTGTCTTGTTGACTAGACCGAACTCGACCGATCACATCTTGTTCGATCTTTGATCTCGACTTTTGGTCTAATTTGATTTCGGTCTTAGTCGGTCCGATCTGGTCCAGAATCAGTGCTCAGTCCTAGTTTTGATACATTAGCATTCATAAAATTGAGTTGTTTATGTATAATCGGTGACTTTTGCTAGTTTTTTTCTTCTTTCTATTTCACTAATTACATATAGTCAACTTAATCATCTTGTGAATATGGCAAAACTCAAATAATAAAGCGTAAATATTCATACTCTCACATGACCCAGGGCTAGGGTGTGTTTGAGGCAAAGCGTTTCATTTAAGAGTGGTGAGTGTTGAACGGTGTAATTTTTAATGCTTGTTTCGTAAGTAACAAATAGTTTTATCTTATTTTTTCGAAATACTCATTTTTCAACTCTTGATGAACTAGCATTTAGGAGCGTAGGTATTTAAGAACTGCTTTCTACATCAGAATTACAACTACATGTTCTACACTATCCAAAATTTTATGAAAAATACAACTACATGATTCTTTTACATTTTATTTCTACTCATCTTTGTACCAACATAAAATATTATATGTGATTTTCACTCATTATTCGCTTTATATAAAACGTTAATTTTTTCACGTGTCATCTAATCTAGGTAAATAAAATAAAATAACATTTCTCTTTACATAACAGTACTTACTTTAATGTTCAAACTTTAATATGATTTTGAAAGGCTCTCAAGCTCTTTTCACAATTATATTGCACTTGTGCAATTTCATTTTGAATAAGAGAGAGCTTGTTGAACATTGCATTTATATCCATATTGCTAGGGTTAAGGGGTAGAAGATAAGATAAAGAGTTAATTGCATTTTTGGTCCTTGTGGTTTGGCCAAATTGCATGTTTGGTCCCTAAAACTTTAAAAGTGCAACGATAGTCCTCATTTTGAAGTTTGGATTGCATTTTGGTCTCTGGATAAAGTTAAATGACTAAAATAACCATTTTCTTCTTCAGAAAAAGACAAGGGTAATTTGGTCATTTCACACTGATAAAGACCAAAAATGCAATCCAAACTTCAAATGGAGACTATTGTTGCACTTTCAAAGTTTTGGGGACTAAACCTGCAATTTGGTCAAACCACAAGGACCAAAAATGCAATTAATGATATGATAAAGGATGAGAGTGGAGTGAAGAAATGAAGTACATAACCTCCATTTGTAGCCTAAGAAATGAATCTCGCCCGTGAGTACGCCGACTCCCAAACCTACTATACTCAAAAAGGTTGTTTCATTAAAGAAACTCTACGTCAGATAACAAATTGTTGCTTGTAGCTACATGTTTTATAAACTCAGAGACCGACTTACTGGCTACAATCAACTCGTGTCATGCATTCTTCATTCCTTGTAGAAAAGAATGAATAGTAGAAGAAAAAAAGGAATCGAATCCAATTTGCCCCTTTTGGTACTCTTTTGTCTAGAGAAAGAAAACTTGAATTTAGTTTTTTTTTTTTTCTTTTTTATTATTATTATTATTATTATTATTATTATTATTTCTCAGATCTTTATTTTTAGCAATCCAATTATTTGGTTCGAGATTAATGTATAAATGTTTGTTAAAATTTCGCACCAACCGATAGATGAAATGATCAAAGGTACATTTATATAAAGTACATATATATTTATGATACATAAAGATTACTGTCTCAAATACTATAAGAGACTCACATCCATAACACCATAACACCAATAACACCGTCCACGTTAGCGCCACATCAGCTTTAACATTTAACATTAACATCCAAAAAAAACACTCACAACCATAACATCCCAATAACACCATAACACCAATAATATTTCATATTTTCAATATCAACCCCTAAACTAAAACAAACACTTCATTTACTAAAATAAACATAACTAAGTATTGAGAGAAAATAACTATGCAAAGACTTATCCTTACTCATCGACAACCACATATCTACAAAGTACAAACACTTCATTTATATCACCATCACCTACCTCACTCCTTATTCACCATTGAATAAAGTACAACACTAGCTATTCTCTGTGTATTTCACCATCACCTACCTCACTCCTTATATCACCATCACCTACCTCACTCCTTATTCACCATCAAATAAATCTCCACCATTAAAGATAACAAGAAACCCCACATCCACATCTTCTATGGACTGGTTTTGTAAATTTTTTGATTTTTTTTTCTTGCCCTTTAACGGGCGTTACATGCCAACGCGCATGGATTAACGCCGTGATTTCTCTACCCCTCCAGCGGAGTAACGCCTCCAACGGCGTTATTTTGGCCCTCCAACGGCGTTACGCCGTTATGGTTGGGAATGCTCTAAGCGTGAGATAAATGGGTATATATTCTACAATCTGATATTCAAATAATAATATTCAGATGAAAAAATTACACGTTTGGTCTCTATGGTTTGCCCAAAATAACAACTTTAGTCCCTAAGTCACTTTTATTACACCAAAGAAGATCTAATTTTGAAACTATGCACGCTTTTAGTCCCTAAAATGGATGGATGTTTCTTTCTCCTGTTATCTCATTAAATCACAAGGGTATACATATCTTTTCTAATTATCTTTTATAATAAAAGACACCCACCGTTGACTTCTCATTTCCTCCCATTTCTCAACATCATACCCAAAATCCCAAATAAACCGAAATCCCAATTACCAAATCGGATCAATTATAAACCCTAGAAATCAAAACCCCTAATTGATCATCTCAAATTAAATAGATGGTTGGTAATCGTTGGAGAATAGAGAAGCATGAAGGCAATGGACCCCTGAAAGCATACGGTAAAGAAACCATGAAAACTAATGTGTTAAATAATTTTTTTCATTGACATTACCTTGAAAACATGATATTAATTGTGGTTTTGTTATTGCATTTTCAGAAGGACACCCTACTATGTTTTCTATGAAAATACATCATGCTAGAAAGTTTAAAGACCATGATGAAAGGAGGTATGTTAATGGTTTGGTTGCGTATGTGGATGGATTTGATATGGATGAGTTTTCAGTACATGAGTTGAATGATGTAATGGATGCATTAGGTTATGTTAATGAGGAAGAAGTTATTTACTATCATTATCGATTCCCAGTGCAATCGATTTAGAATTTGGACTAAGAGCTTTAGGAAATGATGTTGATGTACAAGGTTTAGCTAGGTATACAAAGGATAATAAGTTGATTAAGGTTTATTGTGAACATGATGTATCAAACCGCTCATTCATTTGATCCCCACAGCTAGAGCACCGTTGTTATCAAGAGCTACCATCCAAACTCCCATTCCTCCCCATCCAAAAAAGTCCCATAAAAATCATGTTGTTAGAATACCATAAACCCTCTACCTCTGCTACTACCACCGCTATTCCCACTCCCACCCCCACCATTGCTACAACCATCGCCATTCCAACTCCCACTCCCATTCCCACTCCCACTCCCATTCCCACCCCCACTCCCACCGCCACTCCCACTCTAACTCCCACTCCCACTCCCACCAATGCCACTACCAGTCACACTATTCCTACTCCCAATGATAGTGTACATGAAACTGTGGACTCTATTGTTGAAGAACTTTTGAACATGAATAAATTAACTGAAAGGGAGAATGAAAGGGTGAATGAAGGGTCAAATGTTCATGTGAATGAAAGGGTGAATGAAGGGTCACGTGTTCATGTGAATGAAAGGGTGAATGAAGGGCCAAGTGTTTATGTGAATGAAAGGGTGAATTATAATGAGAATTTTGAACCTTTAGAAACATTGGTAGAGCATGATGAACCTTGTGAAACACCTGATGTGGAAGACTCGGATCATGATGATGATAGTAGTTCGGATGATGAGATGACTTTGATGATGAAGAGAACAATGTAGAAGAAGTTAATGTTGATATGCATGATTACCATTTTGATATATATGAAGATGTTGAGTGGGTGAGACATACAAGCAAAGGTACAAGAAGATGATTCTCGCACCAATAGCGTAAGATGTTGAGTGGGTGAGACATACAAAGCTATGTATATTTTAGTGTATGTTTGTGTACTCAACTTTTGGTTTATGCTATGTAAGTTTAGTGTCTGTTTGTGTACTCAACTGTTTGTGTCTTGATTAAGTTTGATTAAGTTTGTGTACTCAATCATTAGTCAAACTTGTTTTACTTAATGTATTCACTTTCAAGATATCAATATATGTCTTGACATATCTGTCTTGTAGTATGGTAAGTTCACTTGAAGTATTGACTATTAGTAGTCAAAATGGCTTTAGACAACAAAGTTAATGTTGACTTTTAATTCAAACAAAACAAAAACATAACGAAGAAGTGCACCATTGTAGAACAATTATACCAAATACATGTCACAAAACATATCTTACATTAACCTAAAAGACAATACAAAGAAAACCTAACCAACAACCATCTTACAACAACCATACTTGACCCAAAACATATCTTACAAATCTAATCTAAAACATTCATTAACCCAATAGGTAAATGACCACAACACGTAGAAAACCTAACCAACTAAACATCAAATACATCTTGGTCTTTCTAAGTTCCCTTGTCAATTCTTCAATGGCGCTTTCATGCCTATTCATAGCCCTTAACAATCCGGTATAATTTATGCAAAGACGATCACACATTGGTGGATCAACCCAATCAATCCACCCATATCGTGATCCCTGTTTGGGGCAAAGCAGAAACGCCGACCGGGTGAGACACCTGCCCAAGAAGTCTTGACTATGCAAACTCGTCCACATCTACGAAAACCATGATTGAGGAAGATTTTGGGTGTTCTATGATTTTAATTTGAGTATGTGAGATCTAGGGTTTTTAATTGGGAATGTGAGTTTGGAGGGTTTTAATTTGGGTGTTCTTGGTTAACTGGGATTTATTTTGGGCGGGAGGTTAGGATAATAAATAGGTGGGAAATGAGTGACAAATGGAAAAGACATGTATACCCTTGTGATTTAATGAGATAACGGAGAAAGAAATGTCCATCCATTTTAGGGACTAAAAGCGTGCATAGTTTCAAAATTAGATATTCTTTGGTGTAATAAAAGTGACTTAGGACTAAAGTTGTTATTTTGGGCAAACCATAGGGACCAAACATGTAATTTTTGTATTCAGATTGTATAGTTGCACCTGTAAGATAAAATTGGATGCAAAATTTGGTTTACACAGATACAACAAAATATAAAATTGGACCGAGACTAAGTACGTTGTAATTCTGCGCTGGTTGTTCAAGAGCTATTGCAGACGGCTCATTCCAAGGATAGAGATTTCGAGTAGCACATGAGCTACATAATTGATCAACTGTAGAGTTGGGTCAACATCACATTTGTATAATATCAATAGCGTGTAGTTTCTTACTGGCGAAACATGTTCATAGCTTCCCATCAATGGCGTAAACACAATCACGTCATTTCTTTCAAATGATTCAATGAAAACTCAGTGAATTTAAGTCAAGTCAATAGCTGTTAAAAAGAAAAGGAAAAAATCAGAAGTCAATAAATCGACTCGAGTCAAATGAGATACAGATTTGATTACTAATGCTCTCTTGAACTATTTATAAACATTCATAAATTTGCTTATATAACAATCACGTTTAACATTATGTCAAAATCGCACCATTTACATCATGTACACAGTTTGACTTTCTGATAAAGAATGCAGCTAGACTTTCTGTAGTTGTATATAAAAGGTAAGAGAAGTGTTTTCGCCAGCATCATGTCACAAAGATATGAAGACATTTTAGTAGGTGTATCCTTTGGAGCAAGCGCCCAACGCTTTCCATAATAAGGGTCCGAAGGAACCCGGTTCACGATATGGGATACCGCATCAATCACAAAATGGTACTATATACGTATTGAAGATTCACAAACATTTGGCAAGATATTAGTTTGAAGCATAATACTGAGAATCGCATAACAATGTATTACTAGATTACAAGCAAAATTACAACACATAACCTAATGGTAGAAAAGAGACAATCCTAGCAATCAAAAACTAGATTAAGGTACAGACCGCCACAAAATTTTACCTCATTGACTCATTTTGCACCATTTTCACCTCACCAAGAACCTCTTTTCGCTTCCGAATACTAAGAAAACGATCCAAAGTCCCCAATGCATCTTCAAATTTGCGAATTTTAAGGAACCCCATGATCATGCGCACTTCACTATCCGAAAATTTTGCAGTTTTCATAACCTGATCCACTATCTTAACCAAAGTATCCTCCATTTTTAAAGCACAAAGCCCTTCGGCGAGCATATAAATAGAAGAAAATTCAGGTGTAAAACCTTTTGAAGTCATCTCAAATATGAAATCAACCGCTTGTCCAATTGGCCCACCACCCGAACATAACCCTTTAGAAACAATCCTATACGACACCTCATCAGGTTGGCAACCCTTTTGCTCCATTTCTCTAAAGAACTCCATAGCAGCATCAGCTCCCCGTTTTCTAAACAATGTTTGAATAACGGGATTATACGCGGTGGTGTCACAACCATGTCTTTTAACTGAATACTTCTTAGCAACCTACATGCAACATCAATCCTACCTGCTTTGCATAGCCCTTGAATTAAAGTCCCGTAAGTGACTATATCTGGCTCACATCCATTTGTAACCATAACTTGAACAATATCAGTTGCTTTTTGATATCACCCGCTTTACAGAAGTGAGATAAAAGGGAATTATAAGTGAACTTATCGAGTTAATCCTTCGATTATCATTTGGTCCATAAGCATGGTTGCCTCTTCAGACCGCCTGTTTTACACAGACCGCCTATAAGAGTGTTGTAAGTCACTACGCTTCTTGAAATTCCTTGAAGCTCCATTCGGTCAAAAATCTCCCTGCTTCTTCAATTTTTCTATTTTTACAAAACCCGTCAATAAGAGTATTGTAAGTTATAACATTTCGCGGGCAGCCACTTGATTCCATTTCTTTAAGTAGTCTCAAAGCAGAATCTAGCTTTCCTTTAGTGCAATACCAGTCGATTAACATATTATAAGTGAATTCATCAGGTTGACACCCTTTGTTTTTCATGTCTTGGAATACTTCAAGTGCGGTTTCAAATTTGCTAGATAAGCAAAGACCTTGAATTAAAGAATTAAACGTACAAACATCGGGTGAAATACCTTTGCTTGTTAAAGCAAGAGCAAGTTTCGAAGCTGCTTCAACTTGGTTTTCTTTACACAGACCACTAATTATTGTATTGTATGTGACTGTGTTAGGCGAAACATCCCTTTCGATCATTTGGTTCAGAATATCATTCGCCTCTTCAACTTGACCCGATTTACACAATCCAGATATCACCGTGTTGTATGTATAAACATCAGGATCAAAACCCTCTTGGAGCATTACCTCCATTATCTCTAAAGCATGCTTAACATGTCCCGCTTTGCACAAACCATTGACCAAAGTATTAAACGTAAACCGATCAGGAAAAAACCCTTCATTCGACATCTCCTGAACAAAGTTCAACGCTTCTGAAATTTGACCAAATTTGCAAAATCCATGAATCAAAGTATTGACAGTTATACTGGTTGGCTGACATTGAGCCGACGCCATTTGCTCTCTCATTCTTAACGCACCCTCTATATTCCCTTCTTCAATAAAACCATGCATCAACGTCGTGTAAGTCTTTTCATCGGGTGTCAACCCATGACTAGGCATCTCTTCCATCATCAAAATCGCTGGCCTCATTTGATGAGCTTTACAAAGAGCTTTTATCAAGATATTAAACGTCAGAACATCTCTTCTAATCTTTTACTACTCATCAATGAGTGAACATCTTCAACTAGCTTTAACTTACTCCCATCAACAAGCACATTCAACAAGAAATTAAAACTATAAATCCCCGGCTTCACACCAAACTCCTCCTCCATTATAAACAAAACACATATCGCCTCATCATACAATTCCACCTTCGCAAAACTCTCAATCAAAATAAAGAAAGTCTCTTCAACAACCTTACACGAACTCCTCTTCATCTCATCCAGCACCCCTCTTATCGAATCAACCGACCCGTATTCCCCAAGCTTCCTAAGCATCTCCTCATAAACACCCAAACTAGGTTCAAAACTCGCTGCTTCAACGCCCACTTAAACACATCTAACACCGAATGTTCATCACTCTCACGTCTCAAAATCTCAATAACATCTTTCTCGGTAGCAACTTTTCATAACTTTTCGTAGACGCAACGACACAAAACTCGACCCCTTGGCGCGAGCATTACTCAAAGACAGGTGTTTATTCAAAGAAGTACTAAATGGGTCACAGCTTAAACAAGACGAAAAGCCATTTACACTATCAAATCTAACAAATATACAAAACCCTTAAAGTTTTAGCTAAATGAACAAAAACCCATTTGAACAATTCATCAAACAGTTGGTTGGTAGCTATAATTTTGGACTAATTCAGTGAAATGAGTGAAAACCTATTCAGGAAATTTATCAAACAGTTGGTGGGCAAGTATAATCCTAACAGTTTTAAGTGGGAATTGAATAAAGAGTTGCACTTACGTTATCTTTGAATGAGAATTGAGGGTTTGGTTCAGGTATGGAGAAGTTAACGGATAAACTATGTTCGAGAGGCGCAATAGAAGTCTGTATAAAATTTGGTAACCTGCAAGTTGTTAAATGACTATTTCACCCTTTTTAAACTTTACAATCTTTTTCTTTTTCGTTTTTTAATCTCACGGTATAAGTAAACTGTAAAATCGTTCTTGTGGTTTATTGAAGTTGGCACTAAACATCCCTCACCGATACTATTGGCAAAAATCATCCTCAAAATGCAAAACCTCTAGCACATTACATCCTTTCGTGAACTAAGTAAAGGTAAATTCGTCATCTTAGCCGAAAGGATATAACATGTTAAATATTTTTGCCAAACACCCCATTTATTAATATCTTCCAAGACCCAAAGTCCTATTATCCGATTAATTCATCTCATCTTCAACCTTCATCTTTTACCGCACACCTAAATTACCGATCAAACCCTTATTCATGTTCAAATTTATCAATCAACTACAAAATAATACGGAGTAATTGTTTTATTCTATTTAATGCAATATGATTAGATATCTAAGTTTACCATATAAAACAACACAACAATTATGGGTGTTCATGGATCGGTTATCGGGTTGTTCGGTTTAGTTAGTTCGGTTAATTTTTTTTTGGGTTACACCGAAAACCAAAACGAACCAAATCCAAATTTCATTAAACCATTTCCATATTAAGTAAATGGTTTCATCATTTGTCAAATTGTAAATTTCTTTGATCATTTGACAAACTCCCACTATACAATCATGTACACAAAATTTATATTGGTTTGCTTAATCGTTCAAGAAAATCAACAAGCCATTTCCATATTGCTTACTCGAGTCGTAAATGGGGAGTTGTAATGGTGTTTTATGCGTGTTGGTGGTGCTAACTCATCCAATCACGCATGATCCAACTCATCCAATCACACATAGTCTAAGGAAAACGCATAGTAAAATTACTTACGACATCGCAATTGTCAAGTGTTCCAAAAGCCATAAACTAAGTGTAATGGTGACCACCAAGAGACTAACAACATCGCTCCCACATAAGTTTTATTTCTCTTAAACAATTTCATGACCAACTTAGTATAATAAGAAGACCGATGATACCACCAAAAAGTACCCCAAAATCGTAATGATAACAAGTATTGTGTTAATACAAATAAGCCGTAAAACGCTTATTTATATTTTACGATCTTCTAATGTTTTGTCGATAACAAACGTAAAATCATATTAACGAAACAAATAAAATACGTAAATGGTTTGAACTAATAGTTTCTAACATATTCACATTTTCACATAAAGCACTAAAACAAGTATAAGTGATTTTATGATTTAGTATTAAATATGTACAACAACTAGTGTTTACATATTTGGGTAAATATACACATAACTAGTATGTAGTATATTGGGTAATGTATGTTGGAATTATATAACATGACAAATCATAAATATAAACAATAAACATCAAAGTAAGTGCGGAAGCGTATAGGAACATATAATGAATAATTAATTAACTAAAGAATAAAGTATGCGTACCTTTGTTGATTCTAGCCGAACAAGAATCAAATCCACAAACTAGCAACGGATGAACCCTAATTTGATTTAGTTAGGATTATATGAATTACCCTCACCGCTTTGTAATTCAATCAAAGATAATAACAAAAGTATGTTATTACTAAGTTCTTGTACACACGCATTCTAAACCGAATTAAAGTACCGCTAGTTTTATCAAACAAATAACTTGTTATTGTGGAAAAGCTTTGGATCGAACCTAATGAAGGTGTCGACCGGTTTGGAGACAAAACACACACAAAACAATTTTAGGGTTTAGCTAATGAGCACAAGAGATGGAAAACAAGACCCTAGCTTGATATATACCCAAGTAAACTTGGTGAACAAGTTGGTCCTTGTTTCCTTTTCTTGATGGCCGATCGGTTCTAGTATCCTTTAGGGATTCCGAACCTTCCAACTTTTGCAATTTAGTCCTTTTCCATAAACATTTAACGACCGTTAGTCCATTACATTAATTACTTAACGTCCGTTAGTTATTTCGCTTAATAAATAAATAAATACAACATTTATATTTAATTATTAACTTTAAATTCTCATACGTAAAGTGTGCAATCCCAAAGTCTCAAGTTCGATCCTAACTCACGCCTATTAATTTATTGTCCATAAAACCAACACCCCACTGGACATATCTTAATAGAGTGATCACATTCGGTTAGCGTCTAGCAACACTTGATGCCTCTAGTACAACTCGAGCAAGGCTCTGGAAAACCTTTTAATGATTTCTCATTATTATTATCCTTTGTTTCTAATACCATGTTAAATAAAGATATGGAATTAAGTCATTCTTTATCCAACTATTCTGCTTCTCGTTATAAGTGATTGAGCAAGATTACCAAATCTTCGAACATATTCGTGGAGAACTTTGGGTGGCCACACAAACATCTTGTCAACCCTACGAGGGCCCAAGAAGATTAAACTCCAAAATAAATTTGAAGGAACAAATTCTATCTTGACTACGAGAATAACCCATGAACTTTGCAACACTTCGTGAAACAACCCTTATGACTACCGCCACGATAGCGTTAAGTTGTTCCACGTATGCACTACATTCATGACACTTATCCGGTATCTCAAGTCCGAGGATAACTATTCATAATTTACTTATAACAATATCCACAAAGTAAATTATGTAGTTGGGATAAGTCCTATATTCAATCCATTGAATATCATCCGAAATTGGTATGCATTCTCATCAATATACTTTCAAGTATATTCTACCATATCTCTCGATTTGTCTTAGTTTAATGATACTCCCATATCATTAATCGACAACAGACGATTTAGAATAAATAAATTTATTCACGGATTAAACATGCAAATATAGGATACAATATATTATAAAATCAAACATACCAAGTATTTGATTTATTATAACAATTGTTTAACATCCCTTATCCAAATACCAAATAGATCAATGCATGAAAATTCCATTGATGAATTATGCTTCAAGTAATGACAATCATACTTGTTGACATGGCATGAATCAACCAACATGATCTATCATAATTTTGAGAATACTTATTTCAAGAATTCAATTAATGAAGTCCTTGTATGTGTGCATTCAACAATCCATAATAATTCATAAAGTGTGACATCCTCTATCACAAATTTATGACAATTTAAACTTTCAAACATTTCAAAGTTTAAAGTATTCTTATTCTTTTAATGTATAATGCAACTGTGTTCTTAGATAAGCACCACTAGTTCACATGGCCATTAACAAGGATGAAATCCTACCACGACTAGTATTGAGTGTCATCTCAATTAAACCAAGATCATTGTATACAAACAACAATATGCTTATTAAAACTCCGTAAACTTTAATATCTTATTGTGTAATGTTTGATGCTTTCCGACTTTCAAGTTTAAAGTCGATGACAATTTGCACAACAATTGACATATTGTTCATCCATAGAATCTAGGAGCAATTCCAGGCTGAGAGGATGTAATTCTATTAGAATATTCATTACACAAGTTATCTAATAACTTTTAGTTAGATATCAATGTTGTCAAATCACTTCTTATTCAAGAATGATACAACAGTTTGAATATACTACATGATGTACATGATGAATCTACATGTCAAACTTAGACTTCATTCATGTTCTATCTTGTCAAAAGATATTTATCAATTTCCCAAATGATATATCATGTTTTATTTAGAATCATTTATTTTACTGCACATGTTTATTAACAATAAACATATATTTCAAGGTTGTATGTTTTAATTCTTAAATCTTACAAGTGAAGTTTCATTCCAATCTAAGACTTAACATTTAGCTTTCAAGGAATGTTACTTACTATATGTTATACAACATATAAGATTTAAAACCTTAACATAATACTCCCACTAGCTTTCGTGAATACTTAAAATTTATCTTATTTTAATTATAAATCGAAAATGGGATTTAATGATTAAACATAAGAATAATTTCATAGATGCATGCATTTATCCATTCATGAATTATTGCACTTCGTACACTTCCAAAGATTATATGAATTCAAAAATCTTTCAATTACTTACCGTCCTCGCTCAAGTAATTTCTCAAGAAAGAGTTTTGATATTCCATTGTCATATTTCATATTAATGAAAACAAGTATGACAATTATCATCTTTATATATTTAATGTGTCTAGAAAGAATATTCAATCATAATTAATTGCTTAAGTATGACTAATAATCTTGTCATAAAACATGCATTAAATATGTGTACAATATTTTGTCCATATGATTTCTACATAGAAATTCAAACCACTAGGGTTTTCATCTCTTTGAAGAAACTCATTTCCATTCTCTAGTCTAACTATTAAGATAAACCAAATTTCCAAAATTGATTATCTTTATGGAGAGCATCTTTAACATTCATAGTATGAGTAATTTTCCCAATTCAATATTTGGTAATCCATCATAATGATTATCGGGTTTACTATAATCCTCAGAACTCATATTTCTCAAAGATATAAGTCAAATATCCGAGATATCCTTGCATCTATGAATGAAAATTCCATCATCTTGAGGTTTATCATTTACATGTCTAACCTCATCATGATATTTACTAGTGTGTTAAGAAGATTATGTATCTTGTAATTTTATCTTTCAAGATAAAAAAACTCCCACTTGCCTTTTGTAATATATAGACCGCCTATATATACTTAGCGCTTAGAGCAAAACTACATTGTTCTCTTTTGGGATATTACAAATACACATTGATAATTCCCGACTTAAGTTTGTTAACAACCTATTCATAAGTAGTTTAACCAATTCGTAATCTTCAATTTCTAAAACTTAATGTGATTCATCACATTCCATAATGAAATGGTGTTTTATTAATCTTCTAGGTTGGAGTCATATTGAGTATATTCAATCCATACTCAATATTCTAACCTTGTTTCTTTTAAGAAAGAAGTTATGGTTATCATGAATCAAACAAATCAAATAGAGTTTGATTCTCCTAACTCGAACATACCATCAACTTGTGGTATTCATTAGAATTTAATATTGTACGACAATCTAACAATATATAAGATAAACATATTTCTTTTGGCTTACCTATTTACCAACTAAGTCAACTTAATGGTATAATAGACTTTCCAAGCCAATTACATGCTTTATAACACAAGTACCTTTTAACCAAGTTACTTCATATCCATGTCTCAACAAGAAACATAAACTGTTATAATCCCATTATACGTTATAAATCATTGATCAACTCAATGACTTCTTGTATACGTCTTAATTAAAAAACATAACAAGTTAACGTCTTACTTTATTATAAGTCTTAAAAGACTTTATGTTTATGTCTTTACAATGAATCATAAACATGTTTAACTAAAGTAATATGAACACAACTCTTGGTTTCAATAGTAATTTCAAGTTAATTTATTTTACTTCACAATAATGCAGGACTACATTATTTTTCATTTATGTCATTCCAAAATACATAAATAAACAAATTTGAAGTAGTATTAGATTACTTCATTTATGTCATTCTAATAATACATAAAATCTAATTTGAAGTAGTCTTATATATCATTTTGACACATGTTCTAAATACTTGTCTAATTTAGAAACGTAAATATGTCCATGCAAGATCTCACTTTACATAGAGATTTACTTTGTTGTTGCAATCTCGCCAAGTTCTCACATGACGTAAATTGTAACACCAAGTGTTTCTTGAATTAGATATGTACAAGTTATATTAGAACGTTAGTCTCTTACCTTGCGATCAAGAGAATCCTTTAAATCATATACCTATATGTTGTACCTCGCACAATATAGATTTCTCCCACTTGTGCATGGAACAACATCATGTAGCGATAAACAACACGACATATGTTTGTTTATGTGACTAATATGATTGTGTCATTGATATTAGCATAACTAGTAGATGTAGAACCACTTCATTTTCTAATAAGGAAACGTACATGACTATCCTTGAAAACATAAGTGTCTACAAGTGGAAAGTAATTATCGCCGACATTCTAGAGATAATCGGGTTACTACCAATATGACAAAGCTTGTAACTCCCATCGA
The DNA here is from genome assembly GCA_022545495.1 of Chrysanthemum lavandulifolium. Classification (NCBI taxonomy): domain Eukaryota; kingdom Viridiplantae; phylum Streptophyta; class Magnoliopsida; order Asterales; family Asteraceae; genus Chrysanthemum; species Chrysanthemum lavandulifolium. Next base: position 67,054,732 of record CM040240.1, on the reverse strand, counting down.
ATAAGAGATCATTACATTAATTCTTTATTCAAGAATAAGAACACAACACTCCCATCGGATTTGACAACATTGTAAGTGTTTCATTAACCAGTGAAAGAAAATAGTGTATTATTTACTTCCTACACCTTTGAGAAAGTCCATACATAACAATTACAAATGTACTTAAAAGAATGTATTCTACTATGTAGATGATGAACTATCCATCAATGCTATTAACTTGAAAAATTGGGCATGCAATTTCTTTCTTAATAGTTCTACTATTCCAACAATTGTAAGTAGTACTTTTAAATGGTCAAAGCACAACAACTAGATAAAATATGCTAGTTTGTCTTTACCAATTATACAAGAATTAGTCTAGCTTCTAATTTAATAACTCGTAAATATGCAATTTTCTTAACTATTAAAATTTGCTTACGAGTTATGTATTTAGAATTTAGACAATTCTAATTGTCCTATCATACCTTTCTTCATCCATGAAAAGGAATAGGTTGAATCTCACTCTTCGCGTGAAAAAGGACTAGGTTTATTCTTTTAGTAACGTTGACTCTACTAAAACCACAGAGATCAATTTTACCAATACAGAATAACCTACGTTTACGGTTTAATGTTGCATTAATACATTTAAAGAATTAGCAAAATTCAATTTTAGTATTTTCGATAATTAAACTTTTCAAGAAAATAAAATACCCAAGGTAATATTCATATAACCATAGAATTTTCTCGAAAACTAGGATCCAATTATCATAGGTTCATTACATCGCTTGATCCGCTAGCAACGAACGATATAATAAGGTAATCATTCGAACATTAATTGGCAAACAATTTCCAATTCCTAGATCATTATGGGATTTATATTTTCCAACGCTATTGCAAATATAAACATGTTTTATCCCATCTTATGCCATTGAGTCCAAGATCTCACTTCCTACTCAACTTAAGTGTCTAACTTAAAGAACTCAAATATGTCCATGCAAGATCTCACTTTACATATCAAATCAAATATGTACAAAGATGTCATGCATTCATCTTGTAACATAAATTTAATAAAAACTTTTATTACCAATTCATAAAGATTAAATTATCAAAGTTTTGATTGAGGTATTGGGTTCACCAATCAAGGAATTTAGTGTTAATTATCATCCATTATACCGCACTTTTGCATAAGTGTAAACACTTAGTGTTTGGATAATTACCACCGAAGTGGCGCATGGAATTAAAACTAATTCGCCTTAAGATGAGCTTGTACTTTTATGGCTTACTAAGTAGCTCCATTCGAACTTCACAGAGGCGAGGACCGTAAGCGCAAACGCATAACCTTAGACATCCATTCGGTGTGATGTATGCGCTTCTTAAATAACCCTTTATAGTTCATTCGAATGGGTGAGCTGTTCATCATTGTACCAAAGTCACCAATCAATTAAACTATTGAAAACTTAACTCTTCCAAAACAAATCAAATTTCACCATTGTTTAGTCCGTATTATTTTTCTATTCAAAATTACCCTTTGCTTAAAACGTCGCACATAATAAACAAACAAGTAATACCAATAAAAATATAAACAACTAAAAACAATGCGCATAATAAACAACTTATACGTGTAAACAAGTAGCCACATGCAACTTATTCGATAAAACCCTATTAATAATCAATGTCTAGGTTAAATTAACGATATATTAATTAGGGCTTTCACTCTCTCAATTGAAAGTGAGCCACATACATCGACGAATCGATTATGTAAACCCATAATTAATGATATACCAAATTGCACATAATTGATTCATTAATGTATATAATTGAGTTTTCCCCAATTCAAGATTTATCATAATTATACATGTGTATAAAACTTAACAATTAATCCAATCTTAACAATTAAATAATAATACAAGCAACTATCCATGACAAACATGCATGTATCATCATGGATATAACATAACAGATTATTCAATTAAGTCACAAGATCGCATACAATTCCATGTCACATAACACTTTATTCATGAATTTATCACGTAACAAATATATTAAATCTAGGTTTCGATATTGATAACATAACAATTAATATAAACCCTAAAAAAATTTAGGAAATCGACTAAAAAATTTTAGGGTTTCCGCCCATAAAAAAAAAATTCGATCCATAATAGATTTTTAAAACCAAATTAGGGCAAAATCCTTAACCCTAAAATTAGGGTTTATATAATCATAACCAAAACCCTAGAATAAATCATATCAAACACAATACAATATCCGTTTTTTACGTGTTTAGCAATTAATTACTCATTAAAACCAATGACTCGTGATGCCACTATTGAAATTATATAACATGACAAATCATAAATATAAACAATAAACATCAAAGTAAGTGCGGAATCGTATAGGAACATATAATGAATAATTAATTAACTAAAGAATAAAGTATGCGTACCTTTGTTGATTCTAGCCGAACAAGAATCAAATCCACAAACTAGCAACGGATGAACCCTAATTTGATTTAGTTAGGATTATATGAATTACCCTCACCGCTTTTGTAATTCAATCCAAGATAATAACAAAAGTATGTTATTACTAAGTTCTTGTACACACGTATTAAACCGAATTAAAGTACCGCTAGTTTTTATCAAACAAATAACTTGTTATTGTGGAAAAGCTTTGGATCGAACCTAATGAAGGTGTCGACCGGTTTTGGAGACAAAACACACACAAAACAATTTTAGGGTTTAGCTAATGAGCACAAGAGATGGAAAACAAGACCCCTAGCCTTGTATATATACCCAAGTAAACTTGGTGAACAAGTTGGTCCTTGTTTCCTTTTCTTGATGGCGATCGGTTCTAGTATCCTTTAGGGATTCCGGAACCTTCCCAACTTTTGCAATTTAGTCCTTTTCCATAAACATTTAACGACCGTTAGTCCATTACATTAATTACTTAACGTCCGTTAGTTATTTCGTTTAATAAATAAATAAATACAACATTTATATTTAATTATTAACTTTAAATTCTCATACGTAAAGTGTGCAATCCCAAAGTCTCAAGTTCATCCCTTTACACATACTTCCCCAAGTATTCTAACCTCTAACCTCGGATCCAAGAGATCTATGTAGCTTTTCTCTTTTGTTTTGTGTGATCTTCTAGGTTCCTCTTAAAGGAAATATCACCACATCTTGAAGACGTGCAAGCTCAAGTCCATAAGTTGCCATGCTTCGTCATCATCAAGACAACGAAGGTTCTCTTGTTGATAGATCTACCTTTCTCCATAGATGTTGGGTTGAAGGCATTAGTGAAGAATGCCGAAAGTGTCAAGATGAAAGCATTAGTGAAATGTGCTCATCATCCATGTCAAAGCATTAGTGAAGAATGCTAAAGGTGTCAAGACGAAGGCATTAGTGAAGGGTGCCAAGCGTTGTGTCAAAGGCATTAGTGAAGGATGCCGATGAATCTAATCAAGTAGCATTTGGGAAGAATGTTTAGGTCGATAATTGATGAGGTGCATCGTTATACTTATAAGTAGTTGTTTATTTCAAGGATGGTGATATCCTTGATGATATTGTAACAAGGAGTAGATCTCCTTGATATTAGGTGTTGTGTTGTGAAGGGTAGTAGTTCCTCCATGGTAATGGAACTAGGTGCTTAGCCTAATACCTAATAAAGGGTAGGCGACGTTGTGATAGGATTAGTTCTCCTTGGTGTGAAAGAACTCGGTGGTTAGACTAGCACCGTATAAAGGGTAGGCGACGAGTGTTAGGTGTGGTTCGCCTTGGTGTGAAAGAACCTCGGTATCTAGCTTTGTACCGGAAAAAGGTTAAGCAACGCCAGTGAAGGCTTCTCCGCCATAAGGAGTTGGTGTAGTGCTTACGAACTCGAGTAGGTGACTCGGGGAGTGGAGTAGGCAAGGAAGGTGTCCTTGTAGCCGAACCACTATAAATACTTGTGTCGTGGTGATGTGCTTACTCTTTATCTTTCATTACAAGTTTATATATTTATCTATCAACGTCCAACATAAACAACCAAATAGATTGACATAAGTCGATCTAAATATTTAAAAGGATGTTTTAAATTGGTAAAACTATTCAACCCCTCTTCTAGTTTTCCAAAATTGGTATCGAGCTTCGTTACCAAGTTTTTTTTTTGTATATTGTACTTTGAAAACTTGATACAATCCGTGTATGTTTGAAAACTACAAAGAAGAAATTTCTTTAAACAAAAGTCATGTTTTAGAAATCATCATATGTTGGATAGTGATAGATCATTCTAACTTTTCCTTTGAGAAGTGTTCATACTAGGATTTGGGTATCTTAGAAGATCATGAAGTATTTCGCCTATGGTTTCTAAAACCATACAAAGGGAATATAGCAAAGGATTGGGGTATCTTAGAAGATCATAAAGTATTTCGCGTCTATGGTTTCTAAAACCATAAAAAGGGATATAGCAAAGGTATGTTTTCTTAGTTACATTTCTTTTCAAAAACGTGCTAAATTGCTTGTTGACAAAATGGTGATATATGCTTCTATCTTATAATAAGCATAATATGAAAAGTGTTTTAGTGATTTTTTTTTCGTTCATTGAAGTTTTGTTGTTAGATATCTTGTTAATCAAGCTTGAATAAAGGTAAAAATGGGTAATATAACTTCACAAAAAAGTCTACAAAGACTAAACCTTTTCGCCGGGTCAAAACGCACATTTTGTAATTCGTGTCGATCCGCGGATCCCTCAAAGTTACACCGGACGGATCCTCAAGCAAGGGATCCGTGGGATCCGTAGGTACAGAAGATGCTTTTGTCCGAATTTAAAAATTCATAACTTTTAACCGTAAGTTGTTAGAAGTCGTGCCACCTATCGTTTTAAAGGTATTTGAGTCTACTTTCATTTAAAATGATTTCATAAACTGATTCAAAACAATAATTTATAGAATCATTGATTAATAATAGAAAGTCATTTTTCGATCAAAACTTTTGCACAAACTTTTGATCTAATTGGAGACGGATGTTTTCGCTTTTGAATAACAATGTGTCCTCTATTGAAATTAAGGTTTTGATCATATTTATAAATATAAAATAAACTAATCAAGCTTGGTATACATGTTTATATTTAACACAAAGCGATGAAAATAACTTTCGTATGCTATGCTAAATGATAAATTGTCTTCTTTGCATTACTTGATTATTTGCTTATCTCAAATAGCTTTTGTGCTTGTTTGATTGAATAGCATATGTGGTTTCCTTACCTTGCTATTCATTCTCTTGTTTGTCGTTTTAGTAATATTCTACTAATCAATGTGCTATTTGAAGGAGTGTTTGGGATAACATCTAGTTGTGTCGAAAATGTTAGTTTAAATACTTAGATAAGTCATATAGGTTGAAAAATGTTTAAAACATATAACACACTAAATGGATTTTTGATTGAGTTTGTCATGTGCGCAACATAATTGTTTTATGTGCTTATATGATTTCTTTTGTTCTTGTATCGCTTTTCTAAAACAACAAGAATGTACATCGGATCATAACCTACACTTGTGTTGATGATGTACTCTCCCATTTTCCTTTTCATGATCGCTCTCCAAGCTTCATAGTAGGATTGACAACTTGATTATTTCATCCGATATACTCAAGTAAATTATTTTGCAACGCAAATATAATTGTTCATATCCGAAAGTCCAAACTCAAAGCTTTCCAACAACATATGTTGAACTAGCTCATCCAACCATTTTTGTTGTTTACCATATGAACAACTTTTAAACTTATTTTTAACATGACGCCTTCACACCTTAGTTTTCTCAAGTATAATATTAAACGAAGCAAAGTATCATCATTGTTACTCTTGATAGGCCATTGTAGGAATATAAATTTTCCTAACTTGAGAATGAATATTGGAGAACTTATTGCACTAGAAACTCAATTTGACCTAACAGTTGAATTGCTTCCTTGATAGAAGTTGGGTATGTGGAATCACCCGTAAAATGGTCGTGTTTAGCCGTAATTGAGCACCGCTAGTAATGATCTCATATTCATTCTCTCACTTGGGAAATTTATACTCCTATGTTTTCCTAAAGTAAGTTTACAATGGAAATACTTTGCATTGTATTAGGATTACTAATCAAACAAGTTGTAAAATAAAATTTTCTTTTAGTTAATCACAACCACTTGCCTCATCAAGCGATTATCTTGCTTTGATCGAGAAGAGCTACATGACTTCATGGACGAAGTTCATTGTATGCTAATCACCATCCGTAATAACTATACATAGTTCATTGCTTCCGTTGGCCAAAACAACCCTATTGTCTTGAACACCATCATCTACTCTGCACGCCATTGTTAATACAAACAATTTACTAATCTAGATCGTAAATATGTGTTGAGCCTCTCGAATAGTGTTTGTTAAGTTTGATAAACCTCTGTGTTATTTGTGAGCTAGATCTCATATTAATTACTTATGTGCTTTTCTTACATGCTCTCATTGTTATGTTTTACTTGTATACATATATGCTTGCTGTAAGAAATCATTAGTTTCAATATTCGATACATAGAGCAAACTTGTGCAACTCTTGCATACCTTTAGTAAAGGTTCGCTTAGCGATAGACGGATCCCAAAGTTTGTGCTAGACGGATCCCTACACTTAGGGAACCGTGGGATCCGCTAACGTAAAATGCAATTGCAAGCATTGTATTTCAAACATATCCTTAGAACACCTCACACTAGGCTAAACATAGTTTCTTAAGGCAAATTAAGTCCTTATCAAGATAAGTAGATCCTTCCTACTCACACATAACTCACCTAGATCACTCTCTAAGACGCTTGTAGATCTATCATTTCATTTTTAATCCACTACTCTTCCGCTCTCTAGATCACTCATTATTTCTCACATGATCCCTCACATTTAGACTTAGAAATCTTTCGATTATGGCAAAATTGATCATAATCATCCTTACCTCTAAATTGGTCGAAATGGATCAAATTGTAGTTCTTCCACCTTAAAACCTTTAGGATCTTCTCCAAGACATTATCCTAAGTCACTATCGATCACTAGGATCATTTAGCTCCATTTGACACTCTCAAGATTTTAGTGTCATCTTTGTTCATTCATTGGTACTCACGAAAGTTCCAATTTCTTCCATATAAGGCAATCATCACCACATCACTCATTGCCCTTGAACATTTAAGTACCCTTCCATTTAAAGACACTTAGGAGAACTGAAACACTCAAAAGGTATAGGCTTTAGACATTTCAAACATCACTTCTATCCTCTCCTAGTCTGCGAGAGCCGGATCCATAGGATTAGTCTAGACGGATCCCCATTGGTGGGAACCGAGGATCCGGGTGATAGATTTATGTCAACTCTTGCTCGAATGTCATTTCAAGCTCATCTTGCTAACTTGAACACTCCACCTCATCCTAATTAAATCCCTAGATCAAGAAAACTCAAGTTGACTCTTGTGCATGTTAATCATCACATTCCAAAGGATATTAGAGACTTAAGTCTTGAATGCACTTGCCAAATCCTTCCCTTTATAAGTCATCTTGCTAGAATCCCTTAGTCATCAAACACAACATAATTCTCAACATTTAGAAACCTTTTCCTTAGTCATTTCATCATGAGGAAAGCTCCTAGTGCTAACTCATCCAACCAAGAACCACCCAAGAAACTTGCTCGTATTGTACACGAAATTTCCTCAACCGAATCATCATCCGTAAGAGATAATAGTGCTAGAATCTCACCTCAACAAACCCATTCAACAATTGCCAAGAGAACCGCAATAATTAGCATTAAACCTTTTAGGTTAGAAAAGGGATCATCGAGCTCTAAACCAAACGTACCTAGTTCTAGCAAAACGCCTAAACCTTCATTCCTAGAGCATGGACTTCACCAAGCCTCTCTCTATTCATTAGAGCATTCACCAACGAAAACTTCCCATTCACCAACCTTCTCGTTAAAATAGGAACCACCAAGGACTTGATCATATGTAGGAATTTCCATTACCACCACTCTCACTCCTAGTAGAACCTCATCCTAAATTACTCAATGTACCTCCATCATCATTTATAGAACCTCCTCAAAATATCATGTTCCTAATCAAGACAATAATTGCTCTAATTGTCTAATCACCCAAGGACTTGTTCAAGAAGTACGAAATGAGTTGCATTTCATATTTAATCATCTTCTTGAAAGATTGGACCAAATCAACAAGTCTACTCATCCCTAGACTCAAGAACATTGTTGCCTCTTATGCTTTGGTCACTTATTAGTTTTAGTAGAATATGGCTAAATCATTATCTTAGTTTTTAGAGATTTGTTGATCATCTCTTATGTTTTATTGAATGATAGTTTACTTGCCATATTGCATTGAGTATATGTTTGTTGGTCGAATACATATCTCATTTTGATGTTAACATTACTTGTTACATCACCATTGTCAATTTAATCATCGACTATACGGATCCTCAAAATTGCCTTGACGGATCCCTACTAGGAGGGAACCGTGAGATCCGTGAGACGAAAAATATTTTTACTAACTTGGATCACATATGCGAGAAATTGTGCATTATACTTGTTTTCTAACCTTTGTTTTGTAGTTATTCAATCTACACTTGAAGCATTTGACACCCTAAAGCTAGGGAGCTTTGTGTCAAAACAATACATTGCAAATTACTTGCAATATTAGGAATACATTTCTCGACATCCCTTGCAAAATTGCAATCATCAGGGGAGCACATTCGTCACTTAGATTTAAATATTTTGCAAACTTAGTTGCAAACAAACTAGCTTAGTATTACTTTCTTGACGCCTTACATAGGGATGGACTCGTCAAGGGGAGTAAAGACGAGATCCGTTCCGCTACTTGCTCTAAATATTTTTCTTTCACATGTTTTCCTAAAACCAATGTGTTAGTTTCCTTCAAGCTCTTTTTGTTTCGACAAAAGGGGAGAAGAAAGTAAAACTACAATTCAAAATTTTACAATTTTAGCTTTTCCTTAAAATAATTTTATGTTTTGTCATCAACAAAAGGGGAGATTGTTAATACAAATAAGCAGTAAAACGTTTATTTATATTTTACGATCTTCAATATTTTGTCGATAACAAACGTAAAATCATATTAACGAAACAAATAAAATACGTAAATGGTTTGAACTAATAGTTTCTAACATATTCACATTTTCACATAAAACACTAAAACAAGTATAAGTGATTTTATGATTTAGTCTTACATATGTACAACAACTAGTGTATATTTGGGTAAATATACACATAACTAGTATGTAGTATATTAGGTAATGTAAATGGGTAGAAACTTAAGTATTTGACCCATTGACCAAATACATTGAATGTAGTTGGGTAAAACAAGTATACACTAAATGGGTAAAAACTAGCAAATGGTATTGACCCATAACACATGGTTTTATATATACCACTTGACTAAGTTCATTGTACTCTTAATACTAGCAAATGGTATTGACCCATAACCCATGGTTTTTTATATACCACTTGACTAAGTTCATTGACCCTTAATACTAGCAAATGGTATTGACCCATAACCCATGGTTTTATATATACCACTTGACCAAGTTCATTGTATCCTTAAGATACATTGTATCTAGAAAGAAAACCATGGATCAACCCATAACCCATGACCCATAACCAAAAATACCCATGGGCAAAGAGGCGTTCCACGGATCCTCAAGTGTGCTAGCCGGATCCCAGTGGAAGGATCCGTGGGATCCGGAACAAGAGAGAATTTTCTCTATAAATGAGAGCCATTTCTTCCTTTCTATTCATCCCTTTACACATACTTCCCCAAGTATTCTAACCTCTAACCT